>APFE030876797.1:56263-101918 GCA_000404065.3 Pinus taeda | reverse complement strand
ATCCTTGGATTGTACCTTCTGATTCCCAGGTGGACTCCTTTGGTGCTGCAATGCCCTTGAGTCCCTTTGAAGTTGCATATCAGGCGGTACAGTCGTTTTCCGACCCTAGTTCAACCAAAATTGATCCAATGAATGTGGTCCATGGGGAGTCACTTTCAATCTCAACCTCATATTCAACAACTCTTTCTGATCCAATTCATACTCATGAGCAGATTCGTGAACTTTTTTCTGTTGATGATTTACCATGGGAAGATCTTCATCATCGATCTTCATTTTTACCTGAGCTTGATCATTTTGAAAATGATTTCTCCTCTATTTTTACCACTGATTATGTCAAGGAACCACAGAATCCATTGCGACATCCTGATTCTGAGTTAAATTTGGGAAATATTTCTCGAACGATTCCTATTGACATTTCAGTGAAACCCAGAATTATTGAAAACATTCATATAGGTGCTTCCTGTGCGGACAAGGAAATCCAAACCTATCAAGCCCTATTTCAAGAATTTCGCGACGTGTTTGCCTGGTCATATGAAGAAATGCCATGAATCGATCCCTCAATTGTTATCCATGAAATTAAAACTTACCCGGATACTAAACCCATCCGACAACATTTGCATCAGATACACCCAAGAAAAGTTGTTCTATTAAAGCTTAAGTTGAGAAATTACTTCGGGCAGGTTTCATATATCCAATTCCTTTAACGGATTGGGTATCGAATATTGTTCCTGTTAACAAAAAGCAAGGAATGATAAGAATATGTATTGATTATAGGGATATTAATCAAGCTTGTCCTAAAGACAATTACCCAACCCCCTATATCGATCAAATTATTGATGATTGTGCCGGAAGTGAAATATTTTCCTTTATGGATGGTTTTTCTGATTACAATCAAATTAACATACTCCCTGCTAATCAACCTAAAACAACTTTCATTTGTCCATGGGGGACATTTGCTTATTGCAAGTTACCTTTTGGATTGAAGAACGTCGGAGAAAATTTTCAAAGGGCTATGTCTTACGCATTTCATGACATCAAGCACGTTGTGCAACCTTATCTTGATGATTTACCTGCTCATTCATTACGTAGAGCTGATCATCTCACTCATTTACGAGCCATCTTTATGAGATGTAGGCATTATCGAATGAGGTTGAATCCACACAAATGTGTTTTCTCTATAGAAACAGATCTTTTACTCGGATTTGTTGTCTCAAAAGTTGGCATTCGTGTCGATCCCTTGAAGGTTGAAGCTATCGTTAAATTACCTCCGCCTTCAACTCTTTGCCAACTCCAAAGTTTGCAAGGGAAAGAAATTTTTTTACGTCGATTCATTCCTAACTACACTGAGATAACGAAAGGTTTTACCGAGTTGTTGAAACAGAACACTCCGTTCTTTTGGGATGAAATAGCTCAGAAATATTTTGATGCACTTAAACATGCATTGACCCATGCACCGTTATTGCATCCTCCCAACTACAACCAGGATTACTTTTTGTACCTTGCCACTTCTCATTCCACCATTGGGATGGTTTTAGTTCAGGAAGATGAATTCAACGCTGAACATGTGATTTACTATCTTAGTCAAACTCTAAATCTGACTGAGCTTAAGTATTCGAATGTGGAGAAATTGGCCCTGGCAGCTGTTCAAAATGTCCAGCGATTTTGTCACTACATTTTACTACGCAAAAACACAGTAATTTCGGACTGTAACCCTATGACATATATTTTGACTAAAAAATTGTTAGGGGCAAGTATTCCAAATGGATAGTTATCCTGCAGGAATTTGATTTGGAATTTGAAAAATCCAAGTCAAAGAAGTCTTTGGTTTTCGCAGAACTAATGTGTGACTTCCCACGTATTGATACCAAAACCGTGGCAGAAGAATCCCTTGCAGATGAATCTTTGTTTCTTATCAGTACTCTTGATCCATGGTATGGAGATATAATTGTCTATCTCCAAACCCAAACTTTTCGGCCTAAAATATCACAATCTCAATAAAGGAAAATACGTTTGCAATCCCAACAGTACACTATTATTGGAGATACACTCTATCGTCATGGAGTGGATTATGTTTTCCATCGTTGTTTAAGTCATGAAGAAGCTGAAAATGTTTTGAATGACTGTCACTCTAGAGCGTGTGGCAGTCATATGTCTGGGTATGACACAGCCCAAAAGATATTGTGCACTAGTTATTTTTGACCATCCTTATTTAAAAATTGTATCAATGCAGTCCGAAAATGCCACAATTGCCAAATTTTTGATCGAAAGATGCGTGCACCACCTGCTCCTCTCCACCCTATAATTTTTGTCGGCCCTTTCACAAAGTGGGGTATCGATTTTATTACATGTAACCCTCACTCGGCTAGGGGGCATGCATATATCATCCTTGCGGTAGATTATTTTACCAAGCGGGCCGAGGCGATGCCTACATTTTCGGCAGATGGCAAAACTGCTGCAGTTTTCATTTTCAATCATATAATTTCTAGGTTCGGTGTTCCTCAAGTGATTATCACTGATCATGGAAGTCATTTTTGAAACATCATGATGACTGAACTAACAGATCAGCTTGGCCTACATCACGATAGCTCTACTCCATATTATCCATGGGCTAATGGTCTAGTTGAAGCAATCAACGAATTTCTAGTCACCATGATCCAACAAATCATTGGTATTCATCGGTCGAATTGGCATAACATGTTATTCTCAGGGCTTTGAGCGTATCGAACCTCAGTCAAAACATCAATAGGTTTCACTCCTTTTCATCTTGTTTACGGGTTGGAAGTCGTGTTACCCATTGAATGCGAAATCCTATCATTGCAAATAGCCATAGAATTACTTCCAGCCACTTCCGAGTAGGAAAAACGTTTGTTATACTTAGCTCAATTAGATGAGAATTGACGTGATGATGCATTAGCAAATGAGACTCACGCAAAATGGATAAAAGCTTAGTATGATCGAAATGTTACACCTCGTAATTTTTCGGAAGGGGGCCTAGTTTTATTATACAATCAAGCAAATGATAAGCTAGGGGCTAGAAAATTCATACCCGTGTGGCATGGTCCTTTTGTTGTTAAGAGAAAGCTGGCCAAGGGGGCCTATGAATTAGTAGATTTTGACGGTGTCTCTTTAGGTAAACACAAAAATGGGCTTTATCTGAAATGATATTATACTTAAATTTTGGTGTGGAGATCGTTTAGAATAGTTTTTTCTTTCTAGCTGGTGTGTTTTAGATCAGAAAGTGTGCCTAGTTTAGAGAGTGTTTTGTCATTATTCCTGCTTATCTTGGTTTTACTCTTGATATTGCGAATTTCGACGTCTTCTCAAAAATACATTGGTTTTTCTAATGGTGCTTGTCATAGTAGACGAAATATTTCTTCCGCGGCCTGGGTTATCTATTCACCCTCTGACGAGTTAATATCTATGCATGGGGTAAGCCTCGGTCAAACAAAAAATAACATTGCAAAGTATAGTACAATGATTGAGTTATTATCTGACTCCATATCATTTGCGAAGTGATTCTGAGATTGATTTGTTATCTGACTCCATATCATTTGGGGTTCGAAGTTTGATTCTAAGGTTAGATACTGAACTCGTTGTATTACAGCTTAACAGGGTTTATCCCATTAGAAATCTAGTATTATTAAGATTATTTTTGAGATTTCGTCTCTTGGAACGTGAATTCGACTACATTGAATATCAACACATTCCAAGATATTTAAATACATTAGCAAATGCAGTTTCTTCTCAAATGTTAAATAGACATTTGCAATAATCAAGACAGTAAATTTAAAAGCATTCCATAAACATGTTATACAAGATAGCCAGTAATAGTGATATATAGCATAGAAGTGTGTCAAATATACATCGTCTTCGATCATAGGTTGAAAAACACCTCATGATCGGCAAAAATGATAGCACAAAAATATATAAATGTCATATGAAGTCGACAAAGGCAATCATCCTATCCCTGATGATGATCACGATAAGAAACCACTGCTCGGGCCACCCTACAAAGGAACTTCGTAAAAGGTCCTGGGACCCCAATCACATAGCGCTATAGCCTAAGAGGAATATCATCTATACTAGTCTCTGGGATAGCTACTGTCAAGCGCTCTAGATGATACTCCAATTTGGTCAAGGTCTCTGCTGATTGGTCCTATGGGACTGGTGTCATGGCAACAGGGTGTCTTCGCTCATAGGGCTGGAGAGCAGCTGGTTTCCGTGGACCCACATCTGCATTTAAAACTTTTACTATCAGTTCTAGATGATTTAAAAACAAAAAAATTAGTTTAAAAATTTAAGAAATGTTGAACACAATTTATCTCATTGCTCTCCTGGTGGAAGAGTCATGTCTAGATCACCACGATAATCCATCCCATCATATGGAAAGTCCTAAATCATGAAAATTTGGTTTCCCAACCAATGAAAATACTCAGGTGGAAAGCGAACAACCTCTGTGCCCTCCTCAGGATGACAGGCCATGACTGCAACCCATCGCATAATCCTAGGATCTCGGGGAAGTCTAGCCTCAACGTAGAGTTGTTGTGGAACCAACATAGGTACCCTCTCTAGGCCAATGCTCACAACTAAGTAACCATATCCAAAGTTCTTCAGTTGTCCATTATTTTCCCTAGTCATTTGGCCTTTCACATTAGCCAACACAGCATCGCACCAATTGAAGATGGTGCCTCGGAAGCAGTCTATTACCATGCGCATTTGGGAACCGGTAGCTAGATGAAATGCTACGCTCCCGCATATTCTGGTGATAGTAAATGCGATCACTTTAAGTTCAGGATGGGAGAGGGTCTTAACATCTATCCATTTGTCTGTAGTTTGGACATTACAAAAATCTAGTCGGAGACTAGCAACAGACTGGCCACCTAGCCTAGTCCTGAATAGAGATAATCCTTCACCTCTCTTCAGCAAACCAGTCAGGAAATAAATGTCCTCTGGCTTGATTTCAAGCCGGTGGCCACCAATTATGAAACACTGGTCCTGTGTGCTCCACCTATCAACCAACCATTGCAGAAAGTCTACCTGAACCCTCATGTCGGGTATGGCCCAGAATTTCAATAGTCTGCATGCTCTTAATGCCTGTATTGTAGGTGGATGGAGTAATGTGGCTTGGTCCACATCTTCGTGGTTGCGTTCCTATCAAACAAGCATCTTGTGTATCTGCATTGCAAAATAGGCAGATTAGAACTTTGTAATTTCAAAACATTTGGGTGGAAATTAGAAAAGTTGGGGTTTCAAAACGCGTTTTGCGGGGTCCGCACCCGTCGGGTTAGGGATAGTGCGTAGGTTCGCACTTGTCCTTAAGAGTAGGTGCAGGACCCCGACTTTTTCTTTTGTACGAAAAAGTCAAGGTTCAAAGGGTACACATGGTACACCTGCGCAACCACCGCGAGCGATTTTTTAACCAAAATTTCCCTAAAAAATGAGTTTTAAAGCCCTAAAAATGAAAATGAAATAGTTGAAATGCAAGACATGGATGATGTGGATTACCTGAAGAGGACGGTTCTCGATTCTAGTGGTCAGATTTTCTGTAATCATCACATGAAGTTTTCTTACCAAAAGCTCTTACTTTTCACTCTAAAGTCAAATGGTAAAAATGAATTTACAAAAGCCCTTTTTATAATATTTCTTGAATAAATGAATTTTTAATTTGTTTATTTTTCACTTTAAAAAGGTCATTTTTGATGCATTTTTATTAATTTTAAATAGGTGTGAGTAATGTTTTGGGTTTTTGTGCAGAATATTGGATTTTCAGGGAGAATTGATCATTTTCAATAAAAAAACAAAAACATAGGAGTCTTCTTTAAGCTCTTTTCTGACTCATAAAATATGAAAAGATTGCCGAGTTTTTCTTTTTAGACTCGTTAAAACATAATTAAAAGGATGGTCCATTTACAGCTCTTTCTGACCGTATAAACATGAAAAGATCGTCGGAATTTTGTCGTTTCAAGTTCGATATTGGTAATAAAACGACATGTTTTTTATTGCTTTTTTACTTTTCCAGATTGAAGGCACTAATTATGAAAAGTACTCCTTTATCGTAATGGTCAAGCGGTTCTCTCAAGTATTATTTTATACTTTTTCGGTCTTGGGAGACACAAATTTACGAAAAAGGACAACCATGGAGTTTTCTTAAGTTTTTCTTCTGACTCCCTAAAATTGAAAAACACCGAGTTTCTCCTAAACTGGACTCGTTAAAATTTAACAGTAAAGGACCTGTTCAATTTCAAATAGGAACAGACCACTCCTTCTTAGGGTTCGAGTTTAAAACTAAGTTGGACTCATCCGGAGGATGAGATTATAATAAAGCAAATGTTATCCTCCTCAAGCTTGTCAAAAATAAAGAGGTACTAGCCAGAAATGGTGGGGGAAAAGAGAGAAAAATGAACCTGTTTGTTATACTTTGTGTTTAGAAAAGCAGTTAACCACTCTTGAACACGACACGTTTTGTTCACCTAGGTTGGGAAATCCTTTTCCTAACAGTTAATCAAACCATATTGAAAGTCTTCAGCCAGTTTCTAGGTATTAGCTTTGGGTCAATTGTCACCAAACCATCTGCATTGTTGTTATGTGTTCAAGACATTAGTTCAAATAAACCATTCATTTGCAAAATGTCTGTCATCCATCTTGACCATCCCTAAGTTAGTCCTTGCCAAATACATTTCTTCAAAACTTGATCTATGATTTCATGTTGTGGGCTTGCCTACGATGGATCGCTTTCTATTGACTCCAACTCATTATCTAGAAAGATGATCTAGAAATCATCAGTACCTTGGAATCTGTATGCCTCAATGGCAGGTTTCTCGCCTTTGACGATAGGTTGCATCATTGACCTTTGATCAAAGGATTCTGTGATGTGTTCGACATCGAATCATTCATTAACATTTCATGGATTGTACTAAGTACTTTGAGGGCCATTGACATTACTAGTGGTTCATCTCACACTTGTTAACGATTTACATCATTGACTGGTAATCAAGTGGTTTCTACCATGTTCAACTTCGACACATTCATTCACATGGATAGAATCGTACTAGTTCGGGAAATAGACCCTGGATATAGTTTCCACCATCCAGGCTGCAAGGAATTTTTCTATTCATTATACAGTGGACTATTCATAAAAAGATGGATGCGCCCATACTGTGTCTACATATGTCTATACTTGTGATGTATTACGAAATCATTCCTGTATCAGAGCAGTTTAGATAGTTTTCTAGTCAGTTTTGATCTGAGTATGGGAATTCCTACCTCAGTGACGATATGTTCACATATATATATTTTGCATTGAATGTCTTTACAGGTTCCAACCGAGGTATCCACAGGAAGATCCTTGAAATGATAAAGTACTTCACTCTTAAGGAATTTAGACTTCTGTGATCCATAACATTGTTTAGAGAACTTTAGGCGAAATCACATAAATAATCATTTGTCGACGCGTTTCGAACCAACCAGTTCTTCTTAGATGACAAAGCCATCCTCAATTATTACAGACTTCGCACTTTAGGGGGCAATCTGTTGCACAAAAAATTGTCACCATGACTTTCTGCAATCTGTGTGAGTCTATCATCACTCATACTTACCTCCTTTACAAGTCTTAAACCTCAGTTCTTCATATCAAGCCTTGAAAATGAGAGAAAGACCTTAAAAATCTCTAAAACTCTGGTTTCGCACTTTCTCTTAGCATTACCTATGGTACCGCACCCATTGGTCATGTCCCCTATGCACTTGACTACTCTGTCTCTGTATTGATGGGTGCGAACCCCTGTAAAAGTCAAAAAGGTGGAAGTACATTCTTAAAAACTCACTTTGAGTCAATTCTGAAAGCTTCTAGAGGGAATCTTGAGCTGGCAAGTTTGCTCCTTGAGGTTTCATGCATCCCATTCCTTAAGGAGCTAACCTCTTGATGTGAGGAGCTTATCCCCTTGAAGGAGGACTCTATCCCTTCAATGGTGGACCTGTAGCCTCCTTCCTTTGCACTATAAAATGAAGCTTTAGGCTGGTTACTTGAGAGGTTGAAAGCTGAATATTTTTTAGGGTAAATTTTGTTGGAACTTAGTCTTCCTAATTGAGCTTTTGAGAGGAAAGATCACATACCTTTTGATCTCATTTGGAAGAGAGTGAGGCTTGTCAAAGTAGAGGAGATTCATGTTTGGACCCTGGGAAGAGCTTGTATAGCATCAAGGCACCAAGGTTGTAAAGTTTTTCTTTTTCAAAGTTAATACAATCAAGTTTATTTTTCTCAATAAGCTGTGTTTTATGGTTTATTTCATAGACTCCTTGATCACTATGATGAACATGATTTATTATATTAGCTATGCAGGTGTCTTTTGATGTGTGCTTGTTTGTGTTTGCAGGTTATTAAAAGGAAACTCTTTGGAGCTGTTGGAGCAAGGCTGCCACAAACTAGCGTTGGACTTAAGGTAGGGTCTAAAACACCTCTTAGTTTTTATTAATGAATTGCAATATGTTTAGAGAAAATTATATTTGCTTGTCCCGCTTGTTGCTAGATATCAGTTGATACTAGGGAGATCGGTCTTGTCCGCAAGAACAATTTATCTTCTTAACAAGGTAGTAACATGACACCTCCTCCTATGGTTGTCAATATATGACTTTTTTATCTCTGTAATATCACCACATATAAGTTACAAAACTCAAAGAACCAAAGACAATAAACTAATCATTAACTTCACAACCTTAGTAGGACCATATGCACTAAGCAATCATTAGTCTCAAATTTTTTGTGGAATTGAAAATATTTCTAGACAAAATTTAAATGGATACTAAGGGTTATTTAATATTATTTGTTGATTATGAAAAGGTGCTTATTGATTTTTGACACAAAATTAATTTAGAAAGGGTAATTAGCATCACAAACCCCTTACACAAGTATAATTCCTTCGCAAATTCCTTCACGAACCTTTGCTTAAGAATAAAGATAATTAATTAAGTGTTTTATTGAATAATATAAACAAAAATAAAAGAAATATATTTTAAATCCCTAAACATCTAATACATAATACATTAATTATCTCTACCTTACAATATAAAAATTCATCTCATCTAACTCTCATCACATCAAATCTCAACAAACTCTTCTTATGTAAATGCTCTGAAATATTTTTTTCAGCCTCCTGAAATAAAGAGAATGAAGGATTTTTTTGTGGCTAAGGCAATGAAATTGCAGAAGCTAAACGTTTTGCTTTTTTTGGAAACTCTCTTGAAATAATTCAAAGTGAAGGCCTGAAACTCAATTCTCCAAGGTAAGTCCCTTTGGTTGAAAAGGTGTTTTGTGTTCTAATGGTTGGGCATTTATTTTCTTACAGCCTCAGGCCTCATTAAAAAACTACAAAAGACTCTGTTTTGACACACTTCGACCTAGGTTACAACTTTTTTTTTGGATGTTGGATTTGGAAGTTCATTTGTGTTGATTTACGCTCTAAGGCTTGATCTTGGTAATCACTAATAAATTTTGGGAATAATTCTTGTTTGAAGGCTCGAAGACCACCGAAGATTGCTCCTTGTAGACATATAAGTGCATAAAGTTTCATTATCACTTACTTAAGGCTATTGAAGTAGCTAAGTATTATGAACTCAATATCATGAAAGAGTCTGTGTACATAACCTGTGACCTCAGGTTAGCTAGAGCATGCAAACAGTTCTTGAACATTTACATGAAGTATAGTGGTAGTGACTCATAAACTTATGACATTTACAGTCCCTGATATAACATTGATGTATTCCAACCTCAAAAATAGTCTTGATTGACTTGATACGTGGACATGATTTTTGACAAGTGCTATGACTATATGCAATGGACAAGTGATGTTGACCTTAATTAAACTTAATTTTGACTTATATGAAAATTTCTTGATGTATCAAAAGTACAATATTTGATTATGAAATATAAAAAAAATTAAAGGAGACCTACAACAGCCTAATATATTTCATTGTCATCACAAATAGTTTGTCTTTAAATTGTTAAGCCACGGTGAAGGAAATTGCCACATAATTTATTGTTCTATTAGGTAACATACATTGACTACATCATTTTTTTGACAAAGTAGTTCGTGACAACATTTGGTAAATGATACAACTATGACTTGACATATAAAGACACCAAATTGACACATAGACCTAACATTAATGTCTTACCATGACAATGTTAAATCGCTTGCTTTGATTTGACTTGTCTGACTGCAATATAGAAATGTAATGGACAACAAGTGAAATTGACTAACAGTGATTGACTTAGTAAGGATTGTATGATGTTTAACCTTGAATATTTGTGGCATGATAGTAATTTGTGGCCTGGGTGCAGGTGTTATGGACAATCGTTCAAATCTGGAAGTGATTTCTGCGAGTTCAAGAAAAATTTCTTCTTGGATTTCCTGTAGAGTATCATTCATCTACCTCCAAAGTTATCTATTCTGCTAAATTATCGAAACTACTAAATTTTAGCCGCAATGACAAGTGCTTTACAAGTCCTCTAAGTATCGCACATCGCAAATCACAGTTTCTCTGGGCCAGGGTTCCTTCACTCATGAATGATATGATGCAATATTAATCCAATGGTCAACAACCAACAGTGATCCAACGGTCAGCAGTGACATCACACGGGGATCTGCGTGACGTTTACCCCCCCTCACGGAGCTGATAAGGTTTATAAACCCTTGCCCTATAATAGTTCGGGTCCATGTTTGAGATTAATGTCCGATCATATTAAGGCCCAATATCCATTGGATAATAGAGGCCATTAGATCTTATGGCTTATGGGACTTCTATTAGCATACAAGTTAAAAACAGGGCCAACCCCTGCTATTGATTGTGACATAAGGAATTGAAAATGAAATAAACAGTTACGAATGAGTGTGACACTTCAACCCCGATCAAGAAATCTGTACACTTTCACCCCTGCAGTTGCTAATACATGGTGGAAAATAATTTAAATGTGATCACACTAGATCACACAGAACTCTAAATTTTGAGGCCAAACTGTAAATTCAATAATACACAGAGATACTACAGAGGGATGCAACACCTCTGGGATTGAGAAATTATACACAAAAATACACAGAGATATAATTTCTACAACTTAATCTTATATGGCCAAAAAAATCGAATCAATTGAAATTCCTTTACAATCATTCAGAACTTACATAAATACCATTTCATATAACAATCAGATCCTTAAACACGGATCGAATCTGCCTAATATTAAATAATATCTAATCAAGTTTATACTCTCCTCGAGAATCTCAATTGAATCTAAACTACATGAGTTAATTACAAAATCACTCAATCCCTAAATCCTAGCTCAAATCCATTCTAGAAAGCTTGTAAATTGATAGCTAAAGGGTCCCAGTCCTTTTCTTGTAACCTTTTTTTGTATTTTTCGAATAATTTCGAAGCCTTTTGCCTTCAAGCTTCATGCTCCTACATCAGACTCCTAAGGACAAAATTATTCATGGGCTCCTGTCCATGAGATTTTCTACAGAGCTACCCAACTTCTGTAGCATGGAATCTATCATCCAAGTAGCTTCAGCAATTGGTTGATCTTTCCATTTGACCAAATACTGAAAATACTCCTATCCTCTTATCTTCTTCAACAATTTCTTGTCCAAAATCCTCTCTGGCTTTAGTTCTTTTGCTATAGGCAATTGTTTTACCCAATCAATCTCTTGTCCTTCTTGATCCTCTACTGTGTCATCTGCATTTCCACTCTCATACCTATACAAATTAGTAACATTGAAAATTGGAGATATTCCAATATCAGGGAGTAATTCAATTTCATATGCATTTGCAGAAAATTTTCTCAAGACTCTACATGGTCCAATTTTCTTAAACTTTAGTTTATTATACTCCCTTTTTGGAAATCTTTCCTCCTCAGGTGTGCTAAAACCAAATATCCAACCTCAAAATTAAATTCTCTTTTCTTCAAATCTGCTCTGCCCTTGTATTTTATGTTGTTTTCTTATAGTTGTTGTTTTACCTATTCATGTATTGCTTGAACTTCTGTAGCAAAATCTTCTCCTTTAGCACTTCTCCTTTCATCTTTTCCCAACTCTCTCAATTTAGACACTCCTCTTGGCTGCATTCCATAGATTATATGGAATGGACTCTACCCTATACTTCTGATAGGAGAATCATTATATGCATATTCTGCTTGTGCCAATACTTGATCCCACTGTTTTGGATGTTCACCTCCAAGACTTCTCAAAAGATTACCTAAGCTTCTATTTACAACTTCAGTCTGTCCATCAGTCTAAGGATGATAAGCAGAACTAAAACTTAGTTTAGTTCCAAGTTTCTTCCACAATGTCCTCTAGAAATTTCTAGCAAATACGGTGTCTTTGTCTGAAACAATGCTCTTAGGTAACGCATCTAATCTTACAATCTCCTTAGAAAATAGATTAGCAATGTGAGTAGCATAACTAGTTTTATAACATGGAACAAAATGTGCCATTTTTTAAAATCTGTCAATTACTACATAAATTGAATCATTTCCTCTTTGAGTTTTTTGCAAACCCAAAACAAATTCCATACTTACCATATCCCAAAGCCTATCTAGAATAGGTAATGGAACATACAAACCTGTGTTTTGATTCCTTCCCTTTGCGTATTGACAGATTTTACAATTTTTCACATACCTTTCCACTTTAGACCTCATTTTCGACCAAAAATAAAGCCCGTTCAACTGTTCATAAGTCTTATCTACACCAAAATTCCCTCCAAGTCCTCCACTATGTTTCTCCTTAATAAAATTCTCCCTCATAGAACAACTTGGTATGCACAGTTGATTTATTTTAAACAACAATCCTTATTGCAAGAAATAATCTAGCTACTTTCTTCTGTCTAACAAAACAGGATTTCTACAAGCTTCAAATGCCCCTTTAAAATCAATATCTTTATCATATAACTCTTTAATGAAATCAAAGCCCAACAGTTGAATTTAACTTTCTTGAACAAAAATGTTTTTTCTACTTAAGGCATCTGCTACTTTGTTTGATTGACCAGTCATATGTTTTAATACAAAATTAAAACTTTACAGGTATTCTACCCATTTTGCATGCTTTTGGTTAAGCTTTGGTTGTTGCATAATGTATTGTAATGCATGGTTATCTGAATACAATATGAACTCGTTGGGCATCAAGTAAGTAATGTCTCCACTTCTTCAAAGACTACACCACTGCATAAAACTCTTTGTCATAAGAAGAAAATTTCTTCTTTGTCTCATTTAGCTTTTCACTAAAATAAGCTATAGGCCTATCCTCTTGAGTCAAAACAGCTCCAATGGCTTCTCCACTCACATCACACTTTGCTTTAAAAGGTTTATTAAAATCAGGCAAAATCAAAATAGGTTTCTCAGTAATCTTTCTCTTCACCAGTTGGAAGTTCTTTTCTTCTTCAACAGTCCATTTAAATGGTTGTCTGCCATTCTTTATTGTGTCAATAATTGAATCATTAATCTTACTAAAATTCCTTATGAATTTCCTGTAAAAACTAGAAAGACCGTGAAAAATTGTTACCTCAAAGGCACTTTTTGGTGAAGGCCACTCCATGATAGCCTTGATCTTCTCTAGATCCATCTTTAACCGCTCAACAGAAACAACAAAGCCCAAATACACAAACTTGTCCTTCATGAATGAAAATTTCTTTAAATTTAACAATAATTTTTCTTGTTGTAACCTCTATAAGACATAATTCAGATGTCTCACATGTTCCTCCTTAGATCTGTTGTAAACTAATATATCGTCTAGATATACTATTACAAATTTACCAATAAATTCCTTCAGAACTTCATTCATAAGTCTCATAAATGTACTAGGGGCATTCGAAAATCCAAAAGGCATTACCATCCACTGATATAATCCTTCATTAGTTTTAAAAGCAATTTTCCACTCGTCTCCCTCTCCAATTCTGAATTGATGATAACCACTTTTTAAATCTAACTTTGTAAAATATCTAGCTCCACTCAAACAATCCATCAAATCTTCGATCCTAGGTGAAGGAAATATGTACCTAATTGTATTGTTGATTGCTCTCGAACCAGTGCACATTCTCCAGCCTCCATATTTCTTTAGGCTCAACACTATTGGCACTGCACACGGACTCAAACTCTCTCTAACCAATCCCTTGTCTAACAGTTCTTGAACTTGTTTCCTGATGTCTTCATTCTCTCTGGGAGTCATCTTGTAAGCTACTTTATTAGGTAGATTTTCTCCTGGAATCAAATATATTTGATGACTAATTTTTCTAATGGGTGGTAACTCATCATGCAAATCATCTATAAGGATATCGCAATAATTGTCCAACATCTCTTGAGTTTCAATTGGTAAATCAGAAAATTTTATGGAAGTAATTATTACCTCTAGTTTGCAAACCAATGCAAAACTTACCTCATCTTCCTCCACCTACTGTAAGTACTTCTTTCCACTCAGCAAAAGGGTCTTTGGATCAGGTTTCTCTGATGCATCCTCTTCTTCTATTGGCAGCAATGTATGATTGACACCATCTTTTCTGAATTTGTATGTGTTCTTATTTCCATCATGCATAGCTCCTATGTCATACTTTCGTGGTCTACCCAACAATATATGACACACATCCATAGGCATCACATCGCACAAAATTTTGTCTCTCTATTTTCCCAACTACAACTCCACTTCACATTTCTCATTCACTACCAACTGATATCCCTTTTGAAGCCATGACACCTTATAAGGTGTTGGATGTTTCTTTGTTTTCAATTTCAACTTCTTCACCACTTCTATGGAGGCCAAATTATCTGCACTACCACTATCTATTATCATCTGACAACATTTCCCTTGAACCTTACGCATAGTCCTGAACAAGGTTTTCCTTTGTGCTGGTTCAACAATTTCCTTAGCCGGTTTTAACAAAATTTTGTTAACTACCAAAGATTCCCCTTTCTCTCGTACATTCTCTTCATCTATTACCTTTATTGCTTCCTGTTTAGTTTTTGCAACAATTTCATTCCTCTGATTCATTCCTATATTTTCTGGGCACTCATAATCTCTATGTCCCAGCTTTTTACATCTGTAACATATAACTTCTCTTCCTCTACCTCCTCCTCCTCTTCCTCTTCCTCCTCTTCCTCTAGAAAAACTCACTTTGCCATTTGCATCACCTCCTGTGGATGCATGCTGACTTGAGCCGCTACTAGCTCAATCTCTAGGTGCTATAGATCTCCCTCTACCACCTTGTCTTCCTCTTCCTCGAAAGGTACCTCTATTTTTGGCAGAGTACTTCCTCATGATTTTTTCTTTAGCCTTAAGTACCATCTGATAACCCTCTTCTATTGTTTTAGGATATAGTACACTTTTCTCATCTTGAATGTCCATTCTAAGACCATTCACATATCTGGCAACCTTCTCATCTGTATCTTGGATTTGTCCTGCTCTTATACTCACTTTGTAGAATTCCTCTGTGTATTCCTTCATTGTCATAGACCTCTGTCTAAGAGTTTGCATCTACCTAAATAATGTTTGTCGATAGTCACTTGGAAGAAACTTACTTTTCAGTTTTGCCACCATCCTTTTCCAATTCTTAATTGGTTTCTTGCCAAGTCTTCTTCTTTCTTCTTGCACTCCATCCCACCAAAGTGTTGCATGTCCTTTCAGTTTTGTGACAGAAAACTTCACCTTATTTCCTTCATATGTTTCTTCATAATCGAATAATTTCTCCATGTCATGTATCCAGTCTATCAATTCCTCAGAGCTTAAGCTTCCCCCGTAGATTGAGACTTCAAGTCTAGGCTTGGATGCAGACCTCAATACTGACCTAAAGAATCTCATTTCAGGAGTTACGTCTGCAGATTCTTCTTCTACAGCTTTAGCTTTAGGTTCACTGACATCTCCATCATCTGCATATCTCCCCATTTCCACTGCTTACAATCTAGCTTGCATCTGTTGCATAGCATTCGACACTTCAGCATTTGCAACTGGTCATCCTCTTCTACAACCACCACCTCTTCCTCCAACTCTGAAAGCCATGTTGGATTTCCTTTTATGATCCTTGAGATCCTGTTTAATGTCAGTAGGCTACTATGATACCACAAATGGTGGCTTGGGTGCATGTGTTATGGACAATTGTTCAAGTCTGACAACAATTTCTGTGAGTTCAGGTATAATTTCTTCTTGGATTTCTTACGGAGTATCAGTGATCTACATCCAAATTTATCTATTCTACTAAATTAGAAAAAGTGCTAAATTTTAGCCGCAATGACAAGTTCTTTACAAGTCCTCAAAGTATCGCACATCGCAAATCACATTTTCTCCAGGCCAGGGTTCCTTCACTCATGAATGATACAATGTGATATTAATCCAATGATCAGCAGCCAATAGTGATCCAATGGTCAACAATGATATCACATGGATATATGCGTGATGTTTACCTGCCCTCACAGAGCTGATAAGGTTTATAAACCCTTGGCCTATAATAGTTCGGGTCTAGGTTTGTGATTAACGTTCGATCATCTTAAGACCCGATATCCATTGGATAATAGAGGCCATTAGATCCTACGGCTCATGGGACTTCTATTAGCACACGGGTTAAAAACAAGGCCAACCCCCATTGTTGACTATGACGTAAGGCATTGAAAATGAAATCAATGGTTAGGAATGAGTGTGGCCCTTCAACCCCAATCAAGAAATCCGTACACTTTCAACCCCACAAGGTGGAAAAGAAATTAAATGCGATCACACTATATCACACAGAACTCTAAATTCTCAGGCCAAACTGTAAATTCAATAATACACAGAGATACTACGGAGCGATGCAACACCTTTGGGATTGACCAATTATACACAAAAATACATAGATATATAATTTCTTCAACTTAATCTTATATGGCCAAAAAAATCTGAATCAGTCAAAATCCCTTTACAATCATTCAGAAATTACATAAATACCATTTCATCTAACAATCAGATCCTTAAACACTGGATCGAATCTACCTAATATTAAACAATATCTAATCTGGTTGATATTCTCCTCAAGAATCTCAATTGAATCTAAACTACATGAATTAATTACAAAATCACTCAATTCCTAAATCGTAGCTCAAATCTTATCTATAAATCTTGTAAATTGACAGCTAAAGGATCCCACTCCTTTTCTTGTAACCTTTTTTTTTGTATTTTTGGAATAAGTTCGAAGCCTTTTGCCTTCAAACCTCATGCTCCTGCATCAATAATACCTTGACATAACCTTAAATTAGCATCCTAACCTTGACATTTTTTCTTGAATAATACTTAACTTTGACATATGGTTTGGAACAATGATTTTACATCTAGTTGACAAGTCTTTGACTATACTTGACCAAGATACTATATAAAAGTAGCAGTACTATTGAAGATATTGAAATAGAGTTGACACCTTAACTTTGCTATGACTAATTGACTTTACCTATAGACTGAAGTACATAGACATATGAAAATATTGATCTAGGGTTTGTCTCATAGTATGACCAAGAGATTTGTGAGTAGTGACACAATTGTAATCTTGTAGGGAAGCAATTGTTATAGGCATTTTTCATCGAGTTGTACAACATATTGAAGTAAGAATGGATATCCAAGATTATATAGTGTATCAACAATGTTTACACATATGTTGTTAGCTCTCTAAGGATAGGGCTTGAGAGAACTGATTGTAGTTCATTTGGATTACCTAAGGCACCTTGGATTGTATCATTATTTGATAGCAGTACCATATGGTTCTAGCATCGAGTGTAGCTTGATACAATGTTGATAGTGGTTGTGCATTAATGACTATTCATTCATATGGAGTGTTGGCTACGTGGGGGCTGACCCAAGTTCAGTGTTGTTTAACCAAACAAATCCCTACACTACTGACCCTTTCGGTATCAACTCACAGAGTTTGGACCAAAGTCTCACCCGAAGCAGTATGGGGGGATGTTGGAACCAAGTTTCTGCACCCTGAGATGGTCGTGATGTAGGTTTATTCCTTCTGCTCCAGATTTCATGTAGGTCATTAAGTTTAAGGGATCTATCTATCTAGCCCTTTATTCTTCCCTTTGGTACCTCCACGAAGGGTTACAATTGACCTTCGTGCAGCCCTAATCTGTGGTTCAACTACTTTTGCACTACTAGGGCAAGGTATTGTGCATATTCCCAAAGTATCTTAACTGTCTTACTTATATTATTAAATGATCACGGTTAGTGCCGTGTATATAGATATTCTTACTTGTGTTCGATTAACCAACATAATTGCATACATTTGTGCATTACGTAAGCTTTGTAAATGAAATTCATACACAATATGACAAGATGCATTACAAGAAACAAAGACACAAAATTTGTAGAATGCTTCTCTTTATTGATATCTTTAGATGATTATAGACTCTATTTTCACTCTGCACACAACTATAGGGGTCCGCACACTTAGCTGCAGACTTCCACCCTCAACCTCTATGCACTCAACTGCAGGGCCTCTACCTATGCTACGACCAGAAACTTAGACTTCTCCAAAGACTTCCTCCTTATCACTCAAGACTTCTTACTTCTTCTAAAAACTACTTAGATTTTACTTACTTAGCTCTTTTTATACAATCCCATGGTCTGCGGACCATGGGTAGATCTTCACAACCCACTTTACACTTTACAAAATAAGGTCAGACAACCCTTTATGAATCATGACACCTTCGCGCTCCGCGACCACAAAATGAAGAGACTTTACAATTTTATTACAAAATTTGACCGAAGACATGGGCTTTTAGCCCCAAAAATGTCCTTGGGGGATCCCATTCCCAACAGGCCCCCAACAGAAACATCGCAACTCATCCTTGAGTCACTCTGCAGGCACGAAGATCTTAGCGCGAAGACCTCCCAGCTCAACCTATATGACGGCAACCTCGGCAATGCACTGTGCAGCTGCCTGCTTCACGTCTTCAACCATCTTCTTGTTCATTGCTCCTGAACTATCGGCTTGAATCTTTTACTGAGTTGCTTGCAGAGTTGCAAGCTTTCCTTCAATATAGGTCATAATCACATAAGCCTCATCCAACCAAGGCTTCAATCACACCTTCAACACTACTTCCTTGTGTTGCACTGCATCCACCTATTCTTTCAATTGCTTGGCCTCCTACAGCTTTGCCAGTCTCTGTGTGAGCGTGATTGTTCATGTTTTTCCTTTAACCTCATCATAGTGTTGTTGTAGCTCGTGCACTTCTATCTCAAGTCACTATACATTAGGGTCCTCCTGCAAGCTTGTCATGACCTCGAATGAGTGTTCAAAGAGTTCTGTGCAGTCCGCTACTGCACTATCAACCACCGCTATTGCCTCTGTGATAGTGGTTTCCCGCTGCTCCTTTACTTCTAGCGAAGTTGAAGGCTGGGCCTTCAACTATAATTTAGTGATCTTCAAGTTCAACTCCAACTGAACACTCGTCATTTCTATAAGAGAGTTGCACACCTTGTAGCCAGATTGTAAAAGCACACTTCGATTGGTTCTTCCTCAGGAATGGCCAACTCTAGGACCATTCGGCATGCCTCCTTCATGACCTGAAGTATACGCTTGTTTTGGCCGGTCGTTTTAGTCATGGTGGCAATGACAGAGGCTCATTGTAGTGCCATCTTATCATTGTTAATTCACTTCTCACTCATCACCTATAGGGCATGGTGCTCACAGGCCCTCAACTCTGTAATTACTCCATCCTACAATACGTGGAGTGCCTCACCAGGGAGCGCTACCAGATTCAACCCTACACCCTTTAGGGCACTGACACTGGTCCTATTAGCTTCATTATCTGTGGTCAGTGCTCCATTAGGCAGCACTATAGCTCTGGAGACCATTGCACGCAACATCTTGGCAGCCTCTGAAGTGCCGATAGCAAGGCTAGTAGACATCGTGCCAACCTGTGATGCACGAGTCTGTAGCTCCTACAAACCTGTCTCAATAGCCCCCAATACTAGTTGCTACTGTTTCTCAAACTGCTGTAGGGCCTTCACAATGACAACTCGCACCATGTCTCCAATGTCGTGCAAGTCACCCTGTTGACCACTACATGTCAACTACCCATAGCAGTACACCCCCTTTTATCAACAAAAGGGATAGCACTTGATCATCGTATCTGTGCCATTCGACTTCCATCATCAACCTGATCGTGTTATGTTGTAAACCCAATCTGCACATGTAAATTGTAAATACTCTTAGTAGATCTGAGTCATGTATGTAATTTTCCTAGGCAAACCTAATTTTCTAGTGATAATCTACGTTTCAGAAGGTTTTTTGTCTCACCGATCCATGATCGACAAGATCCATGATCAGCAGACTTTTCCTTCAGCCTAACCCCAAATCCGGAATGGATTTTGTCATTGGAATCTTAGGGGAATCCTAATCCTAGTGTGCTAGGTCGAGTTTATGTAAAAGTAATTTGGAGATAATTCTAACTATTTGGTTAGGTTATTGCAAATTACTTGATCTACTAGATTATGTTTGTGTCGCAGAACTGGGTAGTCTATGAGGGTCTATGTTAAATGGGTTTTCCCCCTTGTTATGTAAAATTGTTAGGATCATGATGTAAAGTGTTTTGAGGGTTAGAAAATAATTAGTCCCCTCATAAGTCCTAGATCCTAGGTGTTTTTTCCAACGGCTAAGCTCGAGGGTCCAGTAAAAAATAAAAATTAAATAATTAAAATTAAAATAAAAAAATTAAATAAAATAAAAAATAAATAAATAAAATAATTTTAAAATAATAATAAGTTTTGAGGAAATAAATGCAGGATTTTAATTTTTTAATATATTAAAATGCATTTAAAATTTCGACGAGTAATATTAAAAGAGATTTTGATCCTCATCGAGGTTGAGATCATTTTGACATGGATCACTCAAACTAGCCATTGGGAAATTTTCCTTTAAATAGGGTGTCAGGGGTCATTTGAGAACATTCGATCTTAGAGTCATGTGCTAAAGAAAGCTCTCTTGTAGTCATTTTTTGTGCAATAAAGAAATACTTTGGGGTTGAAATCTTGCTGGTGTTACTCTTCTGGAATTACTGTAAGATGTTTTATTTTTCTGCATAGATTTATTTTCAGCCATTGATGATAGCTTGATGAAGAGTGATTTTAAACACAGATATCTTGTTTAGTCACTAGGGTTTGAATGGTAGTTAAATTTCTGGATATGATCACAGGTATCCCCATTACATTTGGATTTTAGTATCATTTTCTCCTTCTTCGTTAATGGTTTATTTAAGCTCTACAGGAAATCTTTTTTTTTTAGATTACTGGGCATTTGGGGCAGTTCTCGGCTGAACCAACCAACTCCTGGATTGCATTTTCTTAAGAGCCTAGCCAGTTTTTATACCCAGGCTTATCATTTGAAATTTTCTGGTGAATGCACGAAGGGTTTTCTAAAGCACCTCATCTTAAATTTAAAATTCTGAAAATATTTATGTGGCATACTGACAAATCTAACTATTTAGAGCCTTTAAATTGTGAATACTGTAATTATTTAGCTGGTTTTAGGGTTTTTTAAATTTGCTTTTTGCATATTTTGTTTCTGGTTATTTTGTTTTTATTTTTGCAGGTTACATATCTGAAGATCTAGTCTTGTTCTGAAGCCAGATCTAGGCCCTGGAGGGTAAGATCTAACCTTAGCACCAATTTTGCAGGAATACCCTTCAACGGATTTTCAAATTTTCTGAAGAAATTCAAGGGTTTTTCCAAGTTATTTGTTGCTTGGGGTCACATTGTGTTACAGGAAAAAAAATTGAATTTTTTTTTTAGCAAGCTGTGCAAAATTCCCATGTTGCAAAATCTCGTGGCATCCATTATTTCTGCCTATGCTAGCCATCTCACTCCACTCCATCTGCTGCGACTTATCTCTCCGCAATCCTCCTCTTCCTTGCGGTTTTTTCATGCAGCACATTTATCCACGTCCTCACTTCTTCATTGACCCTCTCCACTGTTGTCATCGCAGTTGCCCTCACACTACAATGTTCAAGCTTCTATGTCCATCCCTCATTTATTGCCAACTCCAAACCATCCCTCTGACCTGTGTTCTCCACGTGGTCGATCTGCTAGCCATATTACTATCCACACAAGCTTGCAATCCTCCTGTGGTTTTTCGTTGGCTATCTCTCTGCGTCCTCCATCCATCGCTCAGCCTCTTCAAGCCTTGCTATCATTACGCCTGCAAACAAATACTGGAATGTGTGGCCTCTGCGTCAATTTTTTTTAGGGCTCCACGCTATTTCACTCAGTCATTCCACCTCTATTGTAGACTTCATCACATTCACTCTTCCCCGCAGCCTTCCCTACCTTGCCATCGACCTCTCCATCCCCTTCATGCTATCCGCAGGCCTACCTTCCCATGCCTGCAACTACAAAACAATCATGTGATTCGATTTCTTGTGTTGCATATATGCATTAGTTTAGCTTTGTTTTGGTTGTGTATAGTTAGGTTATGGTAGCGTATATTTTTATATAACTTCGTTTTAGTTTTGGAATTGAAGTTTTTCTTTAGTTTTAGATTTATTTATTTTTAGTTTTGTATAATTTAAATTTTAAAATTTAGAACTATAAAAAATATATATATAAATTCATAAAAGGTTTAAAAAAAGAGTTTCCTTTTTATTTTTTTAAAGAATCTTAGTTTACAATAGATTTTTAAACTTTATTTAGATTTTCGTTCTTCTATTTTGATTTTTTTTTAATTTAGAGTTTAACAAATAAAAAATCATAAAAAGGATTTTAGTTTTTTTTGGTTTGATCTTAGTTTAGCTTAATTTCAACTTTTCAAATCAAAATTTAAAAATAAATAAATGAGTTAAAAAGGGTTTTTTTTAAGTTATATTTAATTTAGATTTAAGTTTAGATTAGATTTCAATTTTATTAGGAATTTTAGTTTTGTTTTATTTTGATTTAACTTAGAATTTTATAAAATATATTATATATAATATATATATATAAATATATTATAATATAAATAAATATAAAAAATAAAAATAAAAAATTAAGATTAACTAAAAATTGAAAATTCTTTTTGGTGTCTTTTGTGGTATTTATGTTCCACTTCTTTATAGTTAAATGCACTTAAATGCTTATCTAAAGATCAGCTATTGAAAAGTGGTGAATCATTTTGTGAGTTGGTTAGCATTTAAAATTTCATGGTTTCTTGAAATATTGGATCTTTGAAATTTATTTGCTAAGGCATGGCGCATCCATTGAATATTTCGCATCTGGTAAAATTAATCAATGCTTGGATTATATATGTGTGTTACATGTTGGAAATTTTGTAAATATTATCAAGAAATCATTAAATTACTTCATAAGTAGCATCAGTTAATTAACTCCATAAGGCACTGGTCTTAAGCATTTAAAGATCTAATCACATTCTAAAATCAATAAAGTGCTTGTTTTCCCCTATTGTGTCTCCCAACCCAATTGGTTCCCAGTTGGTCTTCCTTTTCTCATAGGGTCTACCCCCCTTAGCCTGCTTCAAGGAGACAACTTAAACGGAGAGATCGAGGATCAGGGTGACAGCCCTCGGTTTGAGCATTGTCGCGCTGCCTGGACAATCTGTGCAACAACATTTTTGGCATCGTTGCTGAGGATACTTTATTCTCGGTGTTTCAACAACTTTTCATTTCTCATATTTTTTCTCATTTTTCATTTGAACCGACAACGACAATATTTTTTGGTGCCATTACCAGGGATAGAGTTTTTTCTGTCCTTGGTTTATTCGACAATCATCTTTCATCTTTCTCATCTCTCATTTGAGCTATCAAGGTCAACATTTTTTGGCATCATCTCATCTTTTCCACCATTCATTAGCCTGTCAAACAACCAACATTCTTTGGCGTCATTTAATCTTTTCATCACCTTATCTTTCGTCATATCAACAACTACTCTTTAGTTTGTTTCTTGTTTGGGTTTCAACTCCATTTCTTTTCATTTATTTTTTCCCAGACAAGAAGCCTCCCTCATATTTGCTTGTTTGTTTCTTTTTGGACCCTAGAGTTAGATTCATGTTCAAGTGGCAACTCCACTTCTTTCATCTCTTGATTTTCTTGAAGCAAGATCTCTCTATCATCCAATTGGTCGCTCGTTATTCATCATGGATTATTTGTTTAACCCATGTCATTTTACTAATGTTCTCCATGATGTTCCAGAAGTGGCCATTTCTAAATTACTTTTGTTCTCAGGTGGTGATTCAGTCGTTGTTAGAAAGCATTTATGCAAGTTTATTTGTATAATGGTCATATATTTTATATCTTCTCAGTATAATCATGAAGATGTCAAAATGTGTTTATTTGTCCTTTCTTTAGAGGATGATTCTTTGAATTGGCTTAATAATTTTCTTGAAGATTCTTTCACTTCTTTACAAGACATTGTCAATGCTTTTAAAGATAGGTATGGTTATCTAGATAGCTTGCCTTGTGCCCCTAAAATTGTGCAGCAGAATGAAAGTAACCTTATGAAAGGTCCAGCTGCCGATGAAAGATTTCAAGACAATTCTTCATATCAGAATGTGCCATCCACCTGTACCATTGCAGATCAAATCCTGTATAGTGGAAAAGTAGAGACAAATTGTAAAACTAGTGTCGACAATGAAAGGGAAAATCAAAAGAAAATTATAGAAGAACTTTATGCACCCACCTAGAAAAACGTGATAAGGAGATGTAAAACATGAAAATTAAACACTCTGATCACGTAACCGACATGCAAGGTTAGCATGCTAAGGCAATTGAGACCATGAAAGCTAATCATGATAGGGAAATTAATTCTATGCAAAACAAGTTATTAACTATGGATGAAAAAATGACTATCATGACATTTTATCATAATAATCAGTTGGCTACCATGCAAGAAAATCATAAGAAAGAGATAAACTTTATGCAACATTGTTGGATGACCATAAAGGCAAAGAACAACAAAGTAATAAAATATATGGAAGCCAGTCAAATATGTCTTCAGAATAAGTTACTAACCATGGAAGAAGACCATTCCAGGGAAATCAGTTCTATGAAGGTTGAACACTCTAGTCAGATGGATGTCATGAAAATACAGGTTCAGAAATTTCAACAGTGGTCGGAGGATGAAAGAAATGAGGCAACATCAATAGATAAAAAGCCTCCTTATCTGCTGCAACAAGGTCCATCTTATTATGATGTCCTTTGTTCCATTGAAAAGTGGTTAATTGAAGGTGACCTGGATAAAAGGGAAATTAATAATCAGGTTGATGCTCACACAGTTAATCCACCAGTCATAGAAGATCAAGTCATAACTCATGGCACCTGTGAGATTTGCCCATCATCCTTGACAAGGCAGATGCAGAATCAAGAAAGACATGTCACGCATATCTTACATACTTCATCTGAGATCTTTGAAGCAGAAAGTTCCATGTCATTAGTGATAAAGCCTGCAACAAAGAAAAAACACAAAATAAATAAAACGAGAAGAAGATTTGATGCATCAGATGGCCGCGAGCAACTTGATTTTTGGATAGGAAAAAGTCCTACCATATGCAGAATTGGACATGGCACATCCGAGAAGCAACCGACAGATTTGCTTGAAAGCAAACAAATGCTTAGTATACACTATATGAACACATATGTTGCCATGGGGCATCCTCTATATTTCTAACCCTACTCCTTGTTTTTTTGGCATTTTCATTTCTATTTTAGGGTTAGATTTACTTTTCATGTTACTAGATAGTTAATAAATGAAGAGCTTATATCTTTCCTGTGCTTAATGTTATATGATGATTTTTGGATGGACGCTACTTATGTTTTGTTGTGTGTTACGTGGATGCGGATTCTAGATTCTCACGTTCCTACAATGCAACAATGTGTCCCCAAGTAGAGCCAGATGTTGACCACTACATGTCAACTACCCATAGCAGTACACACCCTTTTTTGAACAAAAGGGATAGCGCTTGATCATTGTATCCGTGCCATTCGACTTCCATCATCAGCCTGATCGTGTTATGTTGTAAACCCACTCTACATGTGTAAATTGTAAATAATCTTAGCAGATCTGAGTCATGTATGTAAATTACCTAGGCAAACCTAATTTTCTAGTGATAATCTACGTTTCAAAAGGTTTTTTGTCTCACTGATCCATTATCAGCAGAGTTTTCCTTCAGCCTAACCCCAAATCCAAAATGGATTTTGTCATTAGAATCTTAGGGGAATCCTAGTGTGCTGCGTCGAGTTTATGTAAAAGTAATTTGGAGATAATTCTAACTATTTGGTTAGGTTATTACAAATTGCTTAATGTGCTAGATTATGTTTGTGTCACAGAACTAGGTAGTCTATGAGGGTCTATGTCAAATGGGTTTTCCCCTTGTAACGTAAAATTGTAAGGATCATGATGTAAAGTGTTTTGAGGGTTAGAAAATAATTAATCCCCTCATAAGTCCTAGATCCTAGGTGTTTTTTCCAATGGCTAAGTTCAAGGGTTGAGTAATAAAAATAAAAAATCAAAAATAATAAAATTAAAAAATAAATTTAAATTAAAGAAAAAATAAAAATAAAATAAAAAATAAATAAATTAGAATTTTAAAAATAATTAAATAAATTTAAAGTAATAGTAAGTCAAAGTTTTGAGGAAATTAAATGTTAGCATTTTAATTTTTTTATATATTAAAATGCATTTAAAATTTCGACAAATGAGATTAAAAGAGATTTTGATCCTCATCGACCGTCGAGATCATTTTGACATGGATCACTTGAACTAGTCGTTGGGAAATTTTCCTTTAAATAGGGTGTTAGGGGTCATTTAAGAACATTTGATCTTAGAGTCGTGTGCTAAAGAAAGCTCTTTTGTAGTCATTTTTTGTGCAATAAAGAAAGACTTTGGGGTTGAAATCTTGCTGGTGTTACTCTTCTAGAATTGTTGTAAGATGTTTTATTTTTCTGTATAAATTTATTTTCAGGCATTGATGATAGCTTGATGAAGAGTGATTTTAAACATAGGTATCTTATTTAGTCGCTAGGGTTTGAATGGTAGTTAAATTTCTCGATATGATGGCAAGTATTTCCATTACATTTGAATTTTCATATCATTTTCTCCTTCTTCATTAATGGTTGATTTAAGCTATGCAGGAAATCCTTTTAGATTACCGGGCATTCGAGGAAGTTCTCGACTGAACCAACCAACTCCCGGATTACATTTTCTAAAGAGCCCAGCCAATTTTGATCTCGGGCTATCATTTGAAATTTTCTAGTGAATACACGAAGGGTTTTCTAAAGCACCTCATATTAAATTTAAAATTCTGAAAATATTTATGTGGCATAATGACAAATATGGCTATTTAGAGCCTTTAAATTGTGAATATTGTAATTATTTAGCTAGTTTTAAGGTTTTTTAAATTTGTTTTTTGCATATTTTGTTTCTAGGTGTTTTGTTTTTATTTTTGCAGGTTACATATATAAAAGTGTAGTCTTGTTCTGAAGCCAGATCTAGGCCCTAGAGGGTAATATCTAGCCTCAACATCAATTTTGCAAGGATACTCTTCAACAGATTTTCAAATTTTCTGAAGAAATTCGAGGTTTTTCCAAGCTATCTGTTTCTTGGGGTCACATTGTGTTACAGGAAAAAAATTTGAAATTTTTTTAAGCAGGCTTTGTAAAATTCCCATGCTACAAAATCTCGCGGCATCCATTATTTTTTCCAATGTTGGCCATCTCACTCCACTCCATCTACCGCGACTTATCTCTTCATAGTCCTCCTCTTCCTTGCGGTTCTCTCATGCAACACGTTGTTCCATGTCCTCACTTCCTAATCGACCCTCTCCACTGCTTTCATCGTAGCTGCCCTCCTTACACTGCAGTGTTCAAGCTTCTGCCTCCATCCCTCATTTGTTGCCAGCTCCAAACTATCCCTCTGACCTACATTGTCCATGTTGTCGATCCACTGGCCATCTTACTATCCACGCAAGCCTACAATCATCCTGCGGTTTTTTGTCAGCTATCTCTCTGCATCCTCCATCCATCGCTCAGCCTCTTCAAGCCTTGCCACCATTACACCTGCAAACAAATATTGGAACCCGTGGCCTCTGCGTCGATTAGTTTTGGGGCTCCACACTGTTGTGCACAGTCATTCCACCTCTGCTGCAGACTTCATCACATTCAATAATTCTCCACAGCCTTCCCTACCTCGTCGGCGACCTCTCCAACCCCTTCATGTTGTCCACAGGCCTACCTTCCCATGCCTATAGCTGCAAAACAGTCATGCGATTCGATTTCTTGTGTTGCTTATATGCATTAATTTAGCTTTGTTTTGGCTGTGTATATTTAGGTTATGGTAGCGTATATTTTATATAGCTTCATTTTAGTTTTAGAATTAAAGTTTTGCTTTAGTTTTAGATTTATTTCTTTTTAGTTTTGTTTTATTTAAATTTTAAATTTAAAAAAAAAAAATATATATAATATATATATATATATATATATATATATATATATATATATATATATATATATATATATATATATATATATATATATATATATATATATATATTAAGGTTCCTTTTTATTTTTTTTAGAATCTTGTTTTAGGATAGATTTTAACTTTTATTTTGATTTTAATTCAGAATTCAAAAAACAAAAAATCACAAAAAGGATTTTAGTTTTTTGGTTTGATCTTAGTTTAGCGTAATTTTAACTTTTAAAAAAAAAACAAAAAATTAATTAATTAATTAATTAATTAAAAAAAAGTTAAAAAGGGTTATTCTTTAGGTTTATATTTAATTTAGATTTTAAGTTCAGATTAGATTTTAATTAGGATTTTAGTTTGTTTTATTTGATTTTAATCTTAGAATTTTATAAAAATATATAAAAATTAAATTTTTTTTGAAAAAGATTAACTAAAAATTGAAAAGTGTCTTTTGTGGTATTTATGTTCCACTTCTTTATAGTTAAATGTGCTTAAATGTTTATCTAAAGATTAGCTATTGAAAAGTGGTGAATCATTTTGTGAGCTGGTTAGCATTTAAAATTTCTTGGTTTCTTGAAATATTGGATCTTTTGAAATTTATTTGCTAAGACATGGAGCATCCATTGAATATTTTGCATCTGGTAAAATTAATAATTGCTTGGATTATATATGCGTGTTACATGTTGGAAATCTTGTAAATATTTTCAAGCAATCATTAAATTACTTCATAAGCAGTAGCAATTAATTAACTCCATAAGGCACTGGTCTTAAGCATATAAAGATCTAATCACATTCTAAAATTTATCAAGTGCTTGTTTTCCCCTACTGTGTCTCCCAACCCAACTGGTTCCCAGTTGGTCTTCCTTTTTCCCATAGGGTCTACCCCCTGTTGTGTCTCCCAACCCAACTGGTTCCCAGTTGGTCTTCCTTTTTCCCATAGGGTTTACCCCTCTTAGCCTAGGTGACAGCCCTCAATCTGAGCGTTGTCGCACTGCCCGGACAACACACCCTCCATGAGGGTGATTGGATCCAACGATGTCTTAGTGACCTTAGACTTCTTCCTCGACCCTTCCTTCTCTTGTTCCCTTGGATGCTTGATGTGGGTAGATGTCGCCTGTGGGTCTGCATCATACTGATCTGTCTGCTCTTCCATCTCTTCCTCTATCTTAAGTGAAGGTGACCTCACGCTTTGTCAGAGCCCCGCTCTGTTCCACCTATTTGCTTCTCTATCTACTAAGTGACATCGCTCTCCACCTAGGCCTTTTTAGCAGCCTCGTTCTTTCTCTTTTCAGCCAACTTCATCATCTTGAGCTTGGCCTCCTCCTTCTTGCACTCCGCGAAGGATCTGCTCCCTCCTGCCACCAAGTCTACTGTAGTGCATCATTCTGCCTACTAGTGATCAAGTACTTCATCAATAGCGTCATCCATTGCCACGTAAGGAAAGTCATACCATGTCTATGCAGGGTCCTTCTCCACCCTGATGGAAACATGGTGAAAATATGCCTTAAACTCCACGTAGCCCTGCAAGTTGGAAAACACCGTAGGTGACAACCGCAATTTGTGATTGATGGCCATGTGGATGTTCATCTCCATCAAGATCAATAAGATATTAATGTCCTTAATGCACTATGCAACCTTGGTCTCCCATAGCAAAGCGTACTTCGCTTCTTCTGGTACCATCTGCAAAACAGTAAAAAAAAAATTACATAAAGTTAAACTAGCATTAATCACACATGAAAGGATAGGATTACATGTAATTGATGTTAAATTCTTTCGGTCTTTATGTTCAACCTGAAAAGTTTGGATAACGTCTTTCTACTTTAACGTTACCGGAAAAGATTTTATGTTGGTTCATGGTTACGGCTGGTTTTACTGCTGACAATGCCAGCTCTTAACACCCAGCTTTGGCATTTAATTTCACCGGCTCATCCACGTGAAGGGATGAGGTCTGGGTGCCACTGGAAGTCGCGCCCTCGATCTCACCACCCTCATTGACGGCTTGGATGGTCCACTGCCATCCAATGGCTGCGCTGCAACAAGTGTTTTCCTCCTTGCTTTATTCGATGGCGGGAGGCACCAAAATAGTTTTCTAGTGTTCTATAGCAGCTCCAGCGAGCCTGCTACGAACCTGTCTTGACCCCTTCATTCTGTGAGAATGCCTCCAGCCTTTCATTCTACTGAGCAACCACCTAGAGACTGCTTTGGTTATACATCTTAATGTTTTTATTAGTAAGTGTTACATTGTGCTGTGTTTTTTGATATGGTGTGCTCTCTTATCTTGCCTCTTACAAGACTTTGAATGATTTATTGTTCAGTCCAGTTAATGGGTTTTATGATTGGTTTTGTTTCATGGTTGAGAGCAATGTTATTCTACCTCCCACATTTGCTCCTTGGGTCTGGTCGACTACTTGGCCTCTCAGCTATTCCGGCTCCTAGCAAGTATGTTCTTTCATTTAAATCTCACCATGGACAATTGCAAGTTGGTTTCCAGTTATTCATACCTCGATTGGTAGCAGAAGGATTTCTCTCTCGTGGTTTCTTGGAGCAGTCCAAGTGGCCCACGGCCTTACGTCCATCCTTCACTGTTTGTCACAGATAGATGGAGAATTTGCTATGCCATACTAGTCCTACACTATTCCGGCTTCAGGGAAACTTGACCTTGGTGAAGCCATGTTGAACCGAGGTTCTAGGTTTATCGTTGTTTTTATGCACGGACATGCCTTCAGGCTTCTCTTGAGTTGTATGTAAATAAATTTACTATTTATGAATATGGCACAGGGTAAAACCTTGGTGATTACCTCTCATTTGGTTACAGTGGTTTAATACAGTGTTTCTTTGCTACTTTCTTCCATTTGACATGTTAAGTTATAGCCCTCGTGGCCTTTATAGCCCTTGTGGCCTTTCTGTGTGCTATATTCAAGAATGTAGGTTTAACCTCTACTATGAGGTGTGTTAATTATTATAATCATTTTGTTATGTCATTTCTCTCCAAGATTTAGGAATTGATGGCGGTTTATTTGTGGATATCTCATTGCAATTTTTTTTTTTAATAATGCACAGTCTTATACATTGAAGTATCATTGTTGATGTTTGCTTGTTAAGTTTCTCCTTGTTGCATTTTGTAAAAGCTGCCCCATAAGGAATTCAAGGTGCCTGTTTAGCAAATGCCTGGGTTGCATGAGGGAGTTCACCCACGAAAACTAGCCCTAGCATTCGGCTGGCCTACCAAGTGAATGATTTTACGATTCTATGTTATATTTTCTTTAAAACCCTAACACCTCTACTCAGAGGTCTCGTTGTTGGTTTAATGTAACGGTAGCATGAGTAATTTCCGTTGAATGGTTGGTAGAAGACACTTTCATTCTTCTGTTGTTTATTCACATCTTTACATCTATACCTTAATCGTAGTTTTGCTTGGGATATTGTTGTGAATGGAAAAGATGACAAGGGCTCGGTATATTATTTCTTTTTCTTAAAAAAAAGTAATTGAAACTCTACATCTCCCTGCCACTACAGTAATTTTTCCTCAGGCTCCTGTAGTTGATGGACCTACTATCCGCACCTGAAATTTCTATCCTTATTTTCTACAAATTATACTATGTTTTCACGCATTCATCTGTGCATAAGAGGTTGTCTTTTAACATCCATCCACTACCTACTGTGTAAGTTTTCTTTTGCCCATTTTCAAGGGTCAACCTTTTTCTTTTCAGATGTTGCTGTAAGTTCATAAATTTTCCCACCTTATACTAAAGTTTTCTTTACTATCGGTCCCTGTTGACCTTACCACCTACATTTCTTCTTAAAGAGGACAAAGAAAAAAAAAACAACAAATCTCTGCACATATTCTAACTCATGCACAATAAGAAAACTTCTAAAGCAAGATAAATATATCTCCCTATGAGTTCCTGAAATAAAACCCTCCTACATTACAAAATGTATTTCAATAGATATTTACCAACTGTTCTGTTCTATAGGGTTCTTTTACATGCTTGGAATTGTTGACCATTAGGATCTTGCTGATTGTCACCCAACACTGGGTCTGCTTCAATTCAACCACCCGACCATCAGATTCGTCTTTCGAGACCAGAATCTCCCCCTTTTCTTCTTGCTAGACCGTAGGCTTTCACAAGTTGCTCATACAGCGACCAAGGCTATCTAGTCATCACCAGAATTAGCCACCTTTCTTTCCTTCTTGGATATTTTTCTCTTTTTTCCTCGCTGCTTGTCACTACAACGCAGATTTTCCTCCTCCTCCCTCTTTTCCTCTGGAAACTTTCCAGTTAGGGGAGGTAGTTACGGTTGCTTGCACAACAACCGTCTTTGCACAACAAAAACCCTCATGAAAACATATTATATTTAAATTCTAAACAAATAATAATAATAGGTTCTCAATAACAAACTCTTGGTCTAGACTCGAAACGTCGACAAATAATAATGAAGAACACTGTGGATTATTCGAATTCAGTTTCTCAATAACAGGTTCAGTTTGTTTTACCACAGTAAATCAAATATTTACATTTTATCTCGGGGCATTACATCTTCCCCCCCCTGAGATTGGAAATCGTCCCGATGTCTTTTAGTCATGAACATCCCTAGATAAGTCCTTTTCATAAGTTCCTCATCCTCCCAAGTGGCCTCATCAGGCCCAAAGTGCTTCCACTGCACTTTAACTTGGGTAATATCCTGCCTCTGCAACGTTACTTCTCTCTGGTCGAGGATGCTCAACGGTTCAACCCAGATTTCTTCTTTCTGTTCTACCTACAACATGCAACATCCTAAGTCAGTTTTCCTTTACGAAATTCATTTAATTCTATCTACCGGGCTATTCCTTACCTGTATATCCTGCCAGTTGATCACATGCTTAGGATCGTAAACATATTTTTTTAATGCAGAAACATGAAAAACGTTGTGGACCCGTATATGACTGGGCAAGGCGAGCTGGTATCCTACCAGCCCGATTCTAGCCAATATCTGAAAAGGTCCATAGAATCAGGGTGCTAGTTTAGTGCACCTGCCCCACTATAATGTGCTCTTTTTTGCTCAAATTCTCACATACACATGGTCACTGACTTGATACTCTTTAAATCTCCTCTTCCGGTCAGCAAAGTTCTTTTTCCTATCCTAAGCTGCTTTTAGATTAGCACGTATACTTTTAACCAATCCCTCCATTTCCTGAAGCATTTCAGGTCCTAGCATCAGCCTGTCTTCTAGCCCACCCCAACTTGAGGGGGTGCGGCACTTTTACCTGTATAATACTTAAAAGGGGCTCATCTATAATGATGTATGATAGCCATTATCGTATGTGAACTCAACTAAGTGTAGGTAATCCTCCCACTTATGCGGTTTCTGCATCACATATGCCCTTAACATGTCCTCCAACACTTGATTCACCCGTTCAGTCTGCCCATCAGTTTGAGGGTGGTAAGCCGTGCTAAAGTTCAACTAAGTTCCCAACTCTTCGAACAATGTTTTCCAAAAGACCGATGTAAATTTTACATCATGATCTAAGATTATTACCTTTGGTAGCCCATACAATCTGAATATATTTTGCATGAAAATATGGGTGATCTGCACAGCTCTGTAAGTAGATTTTACCGGTATAAAATGTGCTTACTTACTTAACTTGTCCACCACCACCATGATGGAGTCATTATTCTTCCTTGACTTAGGCAAACCTATTATGAAATCCATAGAAATGGTTTCCCACTTCCATTCCAGGATGGGTAATGGTTGTAATAATCCAGTAGGATGTTGGTGTTCTACTTTAATTTGCTGACATTCTAGACATCGTGCCAAATAACCTGCCACATATTTCTTCATTCCCAACCAATATATTCTTTTCGAAGTACAGTAATCATCTTTTGATACCCTGGGTGTCCAACGTAATAACTCCTATGGTACTCATCCAATATCAGATTTTTAATACTGTGCTAGTTAGGCACGTACAACCTTCTTTTATAATACAGCATTCCAGGAACATCCAAAGCATAATCCGGTTGTTTTTCTTTGTTGGTTGGTTGCTGCACTTGCTGTTTTATTTGCTAATAAACACCATCTGGTTCAGATACCTTTTTAATCATTTCCCTGAAGGGGATTTTCCCTTCACTACAAGAAATCTCGTATAAGTTTTGCAACTTACGACTCAAGGCATCTGCCACCCGCTTCTCTTTTCCTTTTATATGCTTGATTTAAAAATAATAACCACTTACGAAATCCACCCACCATGCTTGCCTTGCGTTTAGAGTGGGCTCGCTGAAGTAGTTTGTCAAACTGTGGTCATCTGTCAATAACAGAAATTTTCTTCCCATAAGGTAATGTCGCCACATTTTCAAGGCATGAATCACAACTACCAATTCTAGATCGTAGGCAGAGTAGTTTTGTTCATGCTCCTTTAATTTTCTTGATTCGTACGCTATTACCTTCCCTTCTTGCGTCAACACACCTCCTATTCATTCTTTACTTGCATCCGTGCACACCACATATTCTTTGTTGGGATTAGCTATGCTTAAAATAGGTGTGGTGGTGATCAAGTATTTAAGTTGCTCGAAACTTCTTTGACACTCAGGGGTCCACCTAAAGGCTCTCCCCTTTTTTTGTAAGGAAATGATGGGATAAGCCACCCTAAAAAATCCTTCCACAAACCATCTGTAGTAGCCTGCTAACCCCATGAAGGATCGGATGTCTGCCACACCTTTGGGTACCGGCCACTCCATTATGGTCTTTATTTTTTTAGGATCCACAGTGATTCCTTCTTTAGTGATTATATGCCCCAAATATTGTATTTTCTCCTTGAAGAATCACATTTACTGAACATAGCATATAAATTGTGTTCCTGAAGGGTTTGTAATATAACCTGAGGTGTTCCCGGTGCTCCTCCATCATTTGAGAATAAACCAGTATATCATCTATAAAGATTAGCACAAACCTATCCAAATACTGATGGAATACGTTGTTCATCAAACACATAAAAGTTGCAAGGGCATTGGTCAATCCAAAGGGTAACACCACAAACTCATAGTGGTTGTATCTTATTCTGAAAGCTATCTTAGCTATGTCTTCCTCTTTAATTCAGATCTGGTGATACCTTGATCGTAGGTCGATCTTTGAGAAAATTGTTTCCCCTTTTACTTGCTCAAACAGTTCATCAATGCGGGGTAGAGGATACTTATTTTTGACCATCAGTTTATTCAGCTGACGATAATCCATACACATGCGAAGATTCTCGTCTTTCTTCTTAACAAACAACACCGGGGCTCCCCAGGGTAACACACTAGGGTGAATGTAGTTTTTGTCCAGCAGCTCCTGCAATTGCATTTTTAACTCTGTTAATTCTGGTATGCTCATTTTGTAGGGTCCTCAGGACACTAGGGCTGCTCCTTGCACCAGTTTGATGGTAAAATCTATGTCTTTTTTGGGCGATAGGCCGGGAATCTCTTCTAGAAATACATCTGCAAAATCTTGAACTATAGGAATTCCTTCCAATACGGCTGTTTTGTCTTTGCAGTTGGCATAACCCACTTGGATGGCATAAATTTGACATCCTTTCCTAATGCATTTTGCTAACTGGGAGGCTGTTATGGGCCAAATTTGCATTGGTCACTTAATTCCCTACATCTCTTGCTTTATTCCATGCTCATCCTTATAACTGATAGTCTTGGTTTTACAATTAATTATGGACCAGTAATTTTCTAACTAATCCATACCAATCAATATATCGTACGAGCCAAGAGGAAGCACATTTAAATCTGATGTAACTGACTGTCATGCTATCTTTAAAAGGCAGTTTTTGACCTTAGCATTCACTCGTCTTTTTGCCCTTGTTGCCAACTAAACTAACCAAGGGTCCTTAAACTTAACAAGTTGCAACTTACAATGCTCCACAATTCCAGGACTAATATAACTTAATGTTGCACCAGGGTCAACCAAAATAGTTACAGCAAGGTCTAAGAGTTTACCTTCAAATTCTACCATGGTCAGTTGGTACTCCGCTTGACGATCCTCCAGAGCAGCATTAATCCTTGGTAGGCTTCATCCTATATCACCAACTGTAGATGCTTCGTAGACTTGGTAAACTTGTTCGGTTCCTTTCCATTGGGGATAGTTATTCACATAATGGGGTCCACCACAACCCCAACATTGCACTGGAGGCCTTGCTATCTCTTCGCTGTCTATTTTTCTAGGTTGTTCAATGGTTCTGGACTCATTGGAAGGTTTTAATCGGAGAAGATTCTTCTACATATTTTTTTTGTTCTGTCCCTTGGTGTATCCTTTGTTACCTCCACCACGATTCCCTTTAGTGTTACCAGCCAGCTTGCTATTTTTCTTATCGACCCATTTCTTACCCAAAATTTCTCCCTTCTACTTGCTTTGCTAGTAGCAGATTCGAGCTTTACGTATAGCCTCGTCCATTGTCTTTGAGTTGTCAAATTCGATTCTTTCCCTCATGCTCACAGGCAGACTCTTGACAAACCTCTGTACTTTAGCCTTTTCATCCCAAATATAAGGCACGTAATGGAGAAATGAAGTAAAACGAGTAATAAATTCATCCATAGTTTGTTGTCCCAATCATCATGGAATTCCCTATCATTCTCGTCATAAAAATGCTTGGTTAGGTACCTTTCCTTAAGTATCTTTGAAATTTCTCCCAAGTGATATTTTGTTCACTTACTCCTCTTACCATTTTAACTTCTTCACACCACATGCCTACAACATGCATGATATATATATATATATCAGAATGCATATAATATAATATATTATATAATATATATATATATATATATTATTATTATATATAAATATATATATATATATATTAATATATATATCATAATATCATGCATATATATATCTATCATAATATCATGCATGTTGTAGGCATGTGGTGGGAAGAAGTTAAAATGGTAAGAGGAGTAAGTGAACAGAATATCACTTGGGAGAAATTTCAAAGATACTTCAAGGAAAGGTACCTAATTGAGCATTTTTATGACGACAAGGCTAGGGAATTCCATGACCTGCGATTGGGACAACAAACTATGGATGAATTTATTACTCGTTTTACTTCATTGCTCCATTACGTGCCTTATATTTAGGAGGAAAAGGCTAAAGTACAGAGGTTTTTCAGCAGTCTGCTCGTGAGCATGAGGGAAAGAATCGAATTTGACAACCCAAAGGCAATGGACGAGGCTATACATAAAGCTTGAATCTACTACCACCAAAGCAAGCAGAAGGGAGAGATTTTGGGTAAGAAATGGGTCGATAAGAAAAGCAGCAAGCTAGTTGGTAACACTAAAGGGAATCAAGGTGGAGGTAACAAAGGATATGCCAAGGGACAGAAGAGTAGAAATATGTAGAAGAATCCACTCCGATTAAAACCTTCCAATTAGTCCAGAACCACTGAACAACCTGGAAAAATAGACAATGAAGGGACAGCAAGACCTCCACTGCAATATTGGTGCTGTGGTGGACCCCATTATGTGAAAAATTGTCCCCAACGGAAAGGAATCGAACAAGTTTCCCAAGTTTACGAAGCATCTATAGTTGGCGATATAGGACAAATCCTACCAAGGATTAATGCTGCTCTGGAGGATCGTCAGACGGAGTACCAACCGACCATGGTAGAATTTGAAGGTAAACTCTTAGACCTTGCTGTAACTATTTTGGTTGACCCTGGTGCAACATTAAGTTATATTAGTCCTAGAATTGTGGAGCATTGTAAGTTGTAACATGTTAAGTTTAAGGACCCTTGGTTAGTTCAGTTGGCAACAAGGGAAAAAGGTCGGGTGAATGCTAAGGTCAAAAACTGCCCTTTAAAGATAGCAGGACAGTCAGTTATACCAAATTTAAATATGCTTCCTCTTGGCTCGTACAATATATTGATTGGTATGGACTGGTTAGAAAAACATTGATCCATAATTAATTGTAAAACCAAGACTATCAGTTATAAGGATGAGCTTGGAATAAAGCAAGAGATGCAGGGAATTAAGTGACCAATGCAAATTCGGCCCATAACAGCCTCCCAGTTAGCAAAATGCATTAGGAAAGGCTGTCATATTTATGCCATCTAAGTGGGTTATGCCAAATCCAAAGAAAAAATAGCCGCATTGGAAGGCATTCCCATAGTTCAAGATTTTGCAAATGTATTTCCAGAAGAGATTCTTGGCCTACCACCCAAAAGAGACATAGATTTTACCATCGAACTGGTGCTAGGAGCAGCCCCGGTGTCCCAAGCGCCCTATAGAATGAGCATACCAGAATTAACAGAGTTAAAAATGCAATTACAGGAGTCGCTGGACAAAAACTACATTTGCCCCAGTGTGTCACCCTGGGGAGCCCCGGTGTTGTTCGTTAAGAAGAAAGATGGGACTCTTCGCATGTGTATGGATTATCGTCAGATGAATAAACTAACGATCAAAAATAAGTATCCTATACCCCGCATTGATGAACTGTTTGACCAAGTAAAAGGGGCAACAATTTTCTCAAAGATCGACCTGCGATCAAGGTATCACCAGATCCGAATTAAAGAGGAAGACATAGCTAAGACAACTTTCAGAACAAGATATGACCACTACGAGTTTGTGATGTTACCCTTTGGATTGACCAATGCCCCTACAACTTTTATGTGTTTGATGAACAACATATTCCATCAGTATTTGGATAGGTTTGTGTTGATCTTTATAGAAGATATACAGGTTTATTCTTGAACAATGGAGGAGCACCGGAAACACCTCAGGTTAGTATTGCAAACCCTTCGGGAACACAAGTTATATGCTAAGTTCAGCAAATGTGATTTCTTCAAGGAGAAAATACAATATTTGGGGCATATAATCACTAAAGAAGGAATTGTCATGGATCCTGAAAAAATAAAGACCATAATGGAGTGGCCGGTGCCCAAAGATGTTGCAAACATCTGATCCTTCATGGGGTTAGCAGGCTACTACAGACAGTTTTTGGAAGGATTTTCAAGTGTAGCTTATCCCATCACTTATAGAAAAAGGGGAGAGCCTTTAGGTGGACCCCTGAGTGTCAAAGAAGTTTCGACCAAGTTAAATACTTGCTCACCACCGCACCTATTTTAAGCATAGCTGGTCCCAACAAAGACTATGTGGTGTGCACAGATGCAAGTAAAGAAGGAATAGGAGGTGTGTTGATGCAGGAAGGGAAGGTAATAGCGTACGAATCAAGAAAATTAAAGGAGCATAAGCATAACTACTCTGCCTAGGATCTAGAATTAGTAGTTGTGATTCACACCCTGAAAATGTGGCGACATTACCTTATGGGAAGAAAATTTCTGCTATTGACAGATCACCACAGTTTGACAAACTACTTCAGCCAGCCCACTCTAAACGCGAGGTAAGAATGGTGGGTGGATTTCCTAAGTGGTTATGATTTTGAAATCAAACATATAAAAGGAAAAGAGAATCGGGTGGCGGAAGCCTTGAGTCGTAAGTTGCAAAACTTATACGACATTTCTTGCAGTGAAGGGAAAATGACCTTCAGGGAAATGATTAAAAAGGCAGCCGAATAAGATGTTGTTTATCAACAAATAAAACAACAAGTGCAGTAACCAACCAGCAAAGAAAAATAGCCGGATTATGCTTTGGATGTTGCTGGAATGTTGTATTATAAAAGAAGGTTGTACGTGCCTAACCAGCACAATATTAAAATTGTTATATTGGATGAGTATCATAGGAGTTATTACGCTGGACACCCAGGGTATCAAAAGATGATTACTGCACTTTGAAAAGAATATTATTGGTTGGGAATGAAGAAAAATGTGGCGGGTTATTTGGCACGATGTCTAGAATGTTAGCAAATTAAAGTAGAACACCAACATCCTGTTAGATTATTAAAAACCATTACCCATCCCGGAATGAAAGTGGGAAACCAGTTCTATGGATTTTGTAACAGGTTTTCCTAAGTCAAGGAAGAATAATGATTCCATCATGGTGGTGGTGGAAAGGTTAAGTAAGTCAACACATTTTATACTGGTACAATCTACCTACAGAGCTGTGCAGGTTGCCCATATTTTCATGCAAGATATATTCAGATTGCATGGGCTACCAAAGGTAATAATCTCAAACCGTGATGTAAAATTTATATCGATCTTTTGAAAAACATTGTTCAAAGAGTTGGGAACCCAGTTTAAATTTAGCACGGCTTACCACCCTCAAATTGACGGGCAGACTGAATGGGTGAATTAGGTGTTGGAGGACATGTTAAGGGCATATGTGATGCAGCAACCACATAAGTGGGAGGATTACCTACACTTAGTTGAGTTTGCGTACAATAATGGCTATCATATATTGTTATAGATGAGCCCCTTTGAAGTATTATACGGGCGGAAGTGCCACACCCCCTCAAGTTGGGGTGGACCAGAAGACAGGCTGATGCTAGGATCTGAAATGCTTCAGGAAATGGAGGGACTGGTTAAAAGGATACGTGCTAATATAAAAGCATTTCAGGATAGGCAAAAAAGCTTTGCTGATCGGAAGAGGAGATTTAAAGAGTATCAAGTCGATGACCATGTGTACATGAGAATCTGAGCAAAAAAGATCACATTACAGTGGGGCGGGTGCACTAAACTAGCACCCCAATTCTCTGGACCTTTTCAAATCTTGGCTAGAATCGAGTCGGTAGAATACCAGCTCGCCTTGCCCAGTCATATATGGGTCCACAACGTTTTTCATGTTTCTGTATTAAAAAAATGTGTTTACGATCCTAAGAATGTGATCAACTGGAAGGATATACAGGTAAGGAATAGCCCGGTGGATAGAATTAAATGAATTTCATAAAGGAAAACTGACTTAGGATGTTGCATGTTGCAGGTAGAACCAAAAGGAGAAATCTAGGTGGCACGATTGATTATCCTCAACTGGAGAGAAGTAATGCTGTAGAGGCGGGATATTACCCAAGTTAAAGTGTAGTGGCACCACTTTGGGCCTGATGAGGCCACTTGGGAGGATGAAGAACTAATGAAAAGGACTTATCCAGGGTTGTTCATGACTGAAATACCTTGGGACGATGTCCAATCTTGGGGGGGAAGATGTAATGCCCCGAGATAAAATGTAAATATTTGATTTACTGTGGTAAAACAAATTGAACCTGTTATTATTATTTGTTTAGAATTTAAATATAATTTGTTTTCATGAGGGTTTTTGTTGTGAAAAGACAGTTGTTGTGCAAGCAACTCTAACTACCTTCCCTAACTAGAAAGTTTCCAGAGAAAAAGAGGGAGGAGGAAAATCTGCGTTGTAGTGATATGCAGAGAGGAAAAAAGAGAAAAAATTTCGAAGGAAAGAAAGGTGGCTAAGTTTGGTGATGACCAGATAGCCCTGCTCGTTGTACGAGTAGCTTGTGAAAGATTACGGTCTAGCAAGAAGTAAGGGGGGAGATTCTGGTCTCGAAAGACGAATCTCATGGTTGGGCAGTTGAATTGAAGCAGACCCAGGTTGGGTGACAATCAGCAAGATCCTAACGGTTAGCAATTCCAAGTATGTAAAAGAACCCTATAGAACAGAACTGTTGGTAAATATATGTTGAAATACATTTTGTAATGTAGGAGGGTTTTATTTCAGGAACTCGTAGGGAGATATATTTATCTTCCTTTAAAAGTTTTCATACTGTGGCATGAGTTAGAGTATGTGCAGAGATTTGTTTTTTTTTTCTTTCTCCTCTTTAAAAAGAAATGTAGGTGGTAAGGTCGGCAGGGACCAACAGTAAAGAAAACTTTAGTATAAGGTGGGAAAATTTATGAACTTACAACAACATCTGAAAAGCAAAAGGTTGACCCCTGAAAATGGGCAAAAGAAAACTTACATAGTAGGCAGTGGATGGATGTTAAAAGACAACCTCTTATGCACAGATGAATGTGTCAAAACATAGTATAATTTGCAGAAAATAAGGATAGAAATTTCAAGTGCAGATAGTAGGTCCATAAACTACAGCAGCCTGAGGAAAAACAACTGTAGTGGCAAGGAGAATGATGTAGAGTTTCAATTACATTTTTTTAAGAAAAAGAAATAATATACCGAGCCCTTGTCATCTTTTGCATTCACAACAATATCCCAACCGAAACTGCGAGTAAGGTATAGACGTAAACATGTGAATAAATAACAGAAGAATGAATGTGCCTTCTACCAACCATTCAACGGAAATTACTCATGTTGTCGTTACATTAAACCAACAACGCGACCTCTGTGTAGAGGTGTTAGGGTTTTAAAGAAAATATAACACAGAATCGTAAAATCATTCACTTGGTAGGCTAGCCAAACGCTAGGGCTAGTTTCCGTGGGTGAACGCCCCCATGCAACCCAGGAATTTGCCAAATAGGCACCTTGAATTCCTTACGAGGTGGCTTTTACAAAACGCAACAAGGAGAAACTTAACAAGCAAACACCAACAGTGATACTTCAATGTATAAGACTGTGCATTATTAAAAAAAAAACAAAAGTTGCAATGAGATATCCACAAATAAACCACCATAAATTCATAAATCTTGGAGAGAAACGCCAGAACAAAACCATTATAATAATTAACACACCACACAGTAGAGGTTAAACCCGCATTCTTGAATATAGCACACAGAAAGGCCACAAGGGCTATAAAGGCCACGAGGGCTATAACTTAACATGTCAAATGGAAGAAAGTAGCAAAGAAACATTGTATTAAACCACTATAACCAAATGAGAGGTAATCACCAAGGTTTTACCCTGTGCCATATTCCTAAATAGTAAATTTATTTACATACAACTCAAGATAAGCCTGAAGGCATGTCCGTGAGTAAAAAAAACGATAAACCCAAAACCTCGGTTCAGTATGGCTTCACCAAGGTCAAGTTTCCCTGAAGCCGGAAAAGTGCAGGACTAGTATGACATAGCAAATTCGCCATCTATCTGTGACAATTAGTGAAGAATGGACGTAATGCCGTGGGCCACTTGGACTGCTCGAAGGAACCAAGAGAGAGAAACCCCTCTGCTACCAATCGAGGTATGAATAACTAGCAACCAACTTGCAATTGTCCATGGTGAGAGTTCAATGAAAGAACATACCTGTTAGGAGCCGGAAGAGCTGAGAGGCCAAGTAGCTGACTCGACCCAAGGAGTAGACATGGGAGGTAGAACAGAACCACCCTTGACCATGAAACAAAACCAATCATAAAACCCATTAACTAGACTGAACAATAAATCATTCAAAGTCTTGTAAGAGGCAAGATAAGAGAGCACACCATATCAAAAAAACACAACATAGTGCAACACTTACCAATAAAAACATCAAGCTGTATAACAAAAGTAGTCTCCAGGTGGTTGCTCGGTAGAATGAAAGGCCAGAGGCATTCTCACAAAATGAAAGAGTCGGGATGGGTTCATAGTAGGCTCGCCAGAGCTGTTGTATAACACTGGAAACCTGTTTTGGTGCCTTGTGCCATCGAATAAACCAAGGAGGAAAACACATGTTGCAGCACAGCCCTTGGATGGCAGCGTACCATCCAAGCCATCAATGAGGGTGGCGAGATCGAGGGTGCAACTTCCAATGGCACCCAGACCTCATCCCTTCACGTGGATGAGCTGGAGAAATTAAATGCCAAATCCAGGTGTTAAGAGTTGGCACTGCCAGCAGTAAAGCCAGTCATAACCATGAACCAACAGAAAATCTTTGGCAGTTACCTACCTAGAGGGGTTGATGTTACTTGTCTGCCCAGATTTGGGTTGATGGCAGTTACTTGCTTGGAGGGGTTGATAGTACTTGTCTACATAGATTTCCTCTCCCTAGAGATAAATTATCTCAATAAGGGAAGAGAGTTTTGTTGAAAAATAATACTGAGAGGGGGGGTGAATCAGTATTATCTAGTCCTTTTAACAATTCTTCCTTATTTATACTTTGAATTATTTTTGCATATCAGTACCATAAAACAATGAGCATGAACAAGAAAAACAGACAGTCACATCAAAGAACACCAGATATAAGGTGGAAACCCAATGTGGGTGAAAACCACCTGCTGCAATATGTCTCTATCTTCTTTCAAATTAGAAACTCCTTTTACAATGGTCTTGTACTGGTGCAGTCCTTTACCAGTACGCAGGCTGCAACCTGCAGAGAGCTACAACTCTCTCTCGTTTTCCAGTCTCTCCTGGAAGGGAGCTACAACCCCCTACTTCTTTTCTTTCAAGGACCACTTTTCATAAATTTTCAAACTGGATCCATAAATATCAAATCATCATCAAGTACCAGTAAGTCACCCAGATAACCAGATCCACAATAACAGAAAACTAAACCCAAAACACCTTCTGTGGCGTCTCCTGTGGCACCTCCTGCGGCACCTCCTGTGGCGTCTCCTGCGACGCCTCCTGTGGCGTCTCCTGCAGCGCCTCCTATGGCATCTCCTGCGATGCCTCCTGTGGCGTCTCCTGCGGCGCCTTCTGTGGCGTCTCCTGCGGCGCCTTCTGTGGCGTCTCCTGCGGCACCTCTTGTGGCATCTCCTGCAGCGCCTCCTACGGCGTCTCCTGCGGTGCCTCCTGCGGCGTCTCCTGCGGCGCCTCCTGTGGCATCTCCTGCAGCGCCTCCTGTGGTGTCTCCTGCAGCGCCTCCTGCGGCGTCTCCTGCGGCGCCTCCTGCGGTGCCTCCTGCAGCGTCTCCTGCGGCGCTCGAGAGATCACCCTTCACAGATTCGCTTCCCACTTCACTTTCATATAGATCAGGCTTTTGAAACAATAACCCAATATTTCAGATCTTAAGATATTCAACCCAAAAGCATACCCAAGCCAAATGATCCCCTTTGCTTTATATAGGCAAGCTCTTCCTCAAATCATGGACCAATACCACGGGCCAAAACCATAACAAACCAATACCATCAACTCAATACTAGGGATCAACACGTCTGTCGAGATGCCATGGTCCAAAAACCATAGGTTCAAATTCCAAGGACTAACTACCATGGACCAAAGGTAAGTTTTCCCACATGAAATAAACTTTTCTCTGCATAAAATTCCGTGAACTTTTCTCCACATGAAATAAACTTTTATAAACTTTTCTCTGCATAAAATTCCGTGAACTTTTCTCCTACGTACTTCTTAATTCTCATCATATTGAGAGCCATGCCATGGGTGTTGCCATCAAGTACAACATCTGTAACATATAACCATACCAGAAACATAATGCCAACAATCTCCCCCTTTGGACTTGATGGCAACCTCAAAACTTCAGTGACATTCTCCCCCTTT
>APFE030876797.1:34183-51734 GCA_000404065.3 Pinus taeda | reverse complement strand
GAGTTGATTACATGTTCACTATTTAAACCGATTATTTCTGTTACAGAGCTTTCATATTAAATATTGCTATTGGATTCATTTTGAACTCTTATTCGTGGGAACCCAAAAGTAATATTATTTCATTTGGAAACGGAAGTCATATTCTTTGGAAACATCAGATTGCTATAATAAATATGTTGTGTATATATGGTAAATGTTGTTCCATAATTCATTTGTGAATATTGTCTCATACAGTAAAGTTCATTGAAATTACTTTTGAAGATTGTTATTTTATTGCCGAATGTGAGTAAGTTGGTTTGACTCGCGAGATTTAGTTCTTTTGATCGTTGTTTCATTTACTGCTGTTCTATTTCCTTTTACTTTCTGCTGTCCATTTACTTGCATGTATTGTTTTGGTGTGAGAGAAGGTCCAAGGCTGTCGTGAGCCTCAGCAAATGCTACCATGCTCCCAGATCCATGGTCCACGCTCTAATTTCCTTTCCATCAGTTTCTAGAGGGATGGGTTATCGCTTCCGTACCCTTGACTAATAAGTTGCCTTGTGTGATTTTATCCTTTTGAAGCAATTTAGTCACAGCATCCGTTTACTCTTGTGTTCTCTGAACGCTATACTGCAAAACATTGCTCTTAAGTAAATAGCCTTCTCAGACAGAGTACACTCTTGAAATAAAAAGTCGTCCCTGGGTTGACAATTAATGTGAGGTAATTAGGTGTTAAAAAGACCCTTTTTATCGCTCCACAGCGCCTTTGGGAATTCGTAAGAAGAAAAGAAATTGAGGTACGTACTAGTGGGCATTAACTCAGGTATGAGTTTAACCATTCACATATTGATTTACGTAGTACACTACTTTTGGCATGATAAGTGTGGTTCGTGTTTAAACTGCTTTGAGTAGTAAGTAATAAAGTTACTACATAACTATGTTCATGACATTGGATTCCTAATAAGGATAAAAGACAATAAAACTTTTGTCGCACTTAAGAACAATATTGAACACTCATTACACTTATGAACAATATTGAACACTCGTTGAGGAAAGTGACAACCAACTACCAACTTTTGATTTGCAAATATGGCAATAACAATGATGCATTTATTGAACAAGATTGAAGTTAAAATGAAAAATCTTTAATGAGTAAATGCATGAATAAAAATTATGGGGAACATCCTTGAATAGGATGACAAATTGTTTTAAAAGAACATTAGAAGAACCCCTTAGATATTGAAAATATGCAATGAGTCAAGTAGTGAGACTTGATGGTAAAACTAATTTTTAAATAAGTTTTGCCATGGTTCCATTAAGATGATTGGTAGTTGTGATTGGTTAGTGTTGTATGAATAACTAATAGCACTTATGTGCATGAATTGAATTTGATTTAAGCTTATCACAATTTGCGAACAAGTGGTTGTGGTAGTTATTTCTTGTATTGATATGTTGATGGCAATACATTGTGGGAAATTGGAAATGTTTAGATTGTTACCTCAACTATCATAGGCATTTACACAATAATGAATATTTGCATATAATTTTATGCATGATAGTATTGTGTTGCAAACTAAAAATATTAGGGAAGTGAACACTTGTTAAAGGATGCATATGTATAACTAGTGTTGCTAATGGGATTAAGTAGTGGTAGCTTAATGGCAACAAGAAAACTCGTCACGTAAAATGTTGTAATGAGAATTGCAATCATAAATGAGAAAGAATAATGTTATATGATATGCATGATTGTGTTATTTGGAAATCAAAATGCATACAACATGTATGTCAATTGTGTTTCCTAACAATCTAGATGTTGTGGACCCATGTTGAGGATTAAGTGTAGATGCGTGGTATAAATGCATGTTTGTTTTGTTAACAATAATGATTATATGGTTCATTATGTAAATTACTTTGGGGATAGTGATAAAAGAGAAATTTAACATGTCAGTTAGTTTCAGATAGTTGTGAAAGGCTAGAATGCCTTGGGTTGATGGCAGTTACCTACCAAAAGGGGTTGATGGTACTTGTCTGCCCAGATTTGGGTTCATGGCAATTACCTACCCAAAGGGGTTGATGGTACTTGTCTACCCAAATTTGGGTTGATGGCAGTTACCTACCCGGAGGGGTTGATGGTACTTGTCTGCCTGGGTTTACTCTCCCTAGAGATAAACTATCTCAATAAGGGAAAAGGGTTTATGCGGTCATTGGAATTATTGATCTGGTTGGCCAGTGGAATTCCATGTTAGACCTGGTAAGGTCTCTATCAAAGAAACTGTTTGGATGTGAAAATGACTTGATCGGGTTGTGGAAACTAGTGCCCTTGGGTTGGGAATTCTTTAGCCTATTGTGGTTCTCATAGCTAAAGGAATTAACTAATCAACTATATGTTATGCTAAAAATGAATTTTACATATAGTTATGTTATGCACATTTAACAGGAAATGAGCTTAGTGCTCAATAAGGAGTTATTGGAAATTTTAATTCCGTTATTGTATTATTAATTTTGTGAATAGCTTAGTAGGGGCTAAGGCAATATTCACTTGATATAGTGATTGACTTTTAGAGAGCTAGGTGCTCTTTTGGTACTTTTAGAAGTACTATGTGGATGTCTTTAGTGAGAGTTAATTTAGTGTGCTTGTGGAGCAATGATGAGCTCTTTATGTACTTGTAAAAGTACTGTGATTTAAAAATCATCTAACATTGCACAATTGATTGATAGTTAAAAGTATTTCGTTTGACTCAGAATATTGTGACTAATGCAATTGAATTTGTTTGTCAAACATTACAGGATTACTTACCATGGAGGGTTGATGGGTTGTCTAACCACTATTAAAATGCTTACATGAAGGTGCTCATGATTTTCAAGAGTAGATGGTAAGTAATGGAAATTTGATATAGAGTTTAGTTTTGAATTTGAATAAGGGCCAAGTGGTGGCAATTAGAACTTGCATATTTTTGCAGTTATGAATGCTTATGACTATTGATCTTTCTTATGATTATATCATTACTATTTTTTTTGTTGTCATTTCTTGGAATGAAATATTTGATTTTAAAAGAGGAAGGATCACATTTTTTGTGGTTTAGATGGTTATATCATGAGTAAAATCTAAGGTCCCAACAAGAGATGAACACCGAGGACAGTGTTCCTGTTAAGGGGGGGAGTATGTAATAGTAAATACTCTTGTAAAAACTTAAGTGAAATAAAATATTCATAAATAATGAAGTTTACCATTAACCGTTTTAGTTAGCATTCATTTCTTAATAACTGCCCTTAACGTTCTTTATTCACCGGAGATCGATTGTTACCAAGGAAAAAAGCATAAGTTCTCTGCAATGAAGGGACTCAAAGTATCTTTTGGCTGCTGCTATTGCAATGCGTATGCATCCATAGCATGGTATAGAGGCCACTTCTTCTCCAGAGATCTTCAACACGAATTGATTGAGGGGCGGATTTGGTTTTTAATGGAGTTTAGGAGATGGCTCCTCGGGGATTTATAGTGAAAAACACTTTGTAGACTGGTCTGCGACGGGCCTTATACTCGAGTAGTTGTGATGAGACTTACGGTGACTTACGGTTTCATGCCTTGAACTACATCATTAGTGGGAAACTTGTTATTGTTGATGGTTTGTGGATGCCTATTGTTCCAATCGGCCACATTTATGTCAAATGGAAGCAAGCTCCTGTTGACTATGATGGGACCTGGAAGTTCTTTCGTTGTGTTGAAGGTGATGGAGGCAAGGAGGCTGCCAGGATAAGATAAGTAACTACATTTTTTATATAGAAAACGTATTTTAGTGCATGCAGTAAAAGATTGAATACTTTATATTTTTTAAGAATCATTCTTTTACTGCATGCATTAAAATTCTTTCTTCACCAAGAAAACATATAAAATATTCAACCTTTAACTGGATGCATTAACATATTTTCTTTACCAAGAAAACATATAAAATAATCATTCTTTTACTGCATGCATTAAAATACTTTCTTTACCAAGAAAACATATAAGATATTCAATAACTACATTTTTTATATAGAAAAAGTATTTTAGTGCATGCAGTAAAAGATTGAATACTTTATATTTTTTAAGAATCATTCTTTTACTGCATGCATTAAAATTTTTTCTGCACCAAGAAAACGTATAAAATATTCAATCTTTAACTGTGTGCATTAACATATTTTCTTTACCAAGAAAACATATAAAATAATCATTCTTTTACTGCATGCATTAAAATACTTTCTTTACCAAGAAAACATATAAGATATTCAATCTCTTACTACATGCATTAAAATACTTTCTCTACCAAGAAAACATATAAAATATTCAATCTTTAACTACATGCACTAACATATTTTCTTTACCAAGAAAACATATAAAGAATCAATCTTTGACTAACAATCCAAAAACAACTTATTCTTCTCTAAAAAGAATGCAGTTACTTATCTGATAATCCAAGGAAAAACATTGTGCCATTCAATAGCCTTAGGTTTCTTCGGCTCCAGCTGAGGAAGCTTGGAAACCGTAACAGTCAGTACCCCATCCTGGTAGGTAGTAGAAATGACCTCCACGAATCCTGCCCTCACACCAAATCTTGGACGGTTATGCACCCCGCCATCAGAAATTCGCATTCCACAGATGATTAGGCAAGTCATCGGTGAAGCGTTCAACAGTTTAGGAAATGGTACAAAAAAGAAAGACAACACAGTGGATGCACTCATGCTGAAACCCCAAAATGCTGATGGTCGGCTCCATAAGTTGCAACGTCAAACAGTAGAAAAGTACCCTCCAAGAAAACCAAACCATGACTTATAACAAACTCGCTTCCCTGACTTCTCATTGTCCATGACTTAGTACACGATTCCTAGATTTCCACTATCGTTAATCCATTTTACAAAAATCAAGAATTATCTCAATAACTAATTCGTAACTTTGATTTTACATCGATTTAATACGATAGGGATATTACATACTCCCCCACTTAGCAAGAACACCATCCTCGATGTTCATCTCTCGTTGGAACTTAAGATTGTACTCATGGTATAACCATCTAAACCACACAAAATGTGATCCTTCCTCTTTTAAAATCAAATATTTCATTTCAAGAAATGACAACAAACAAAATAGTAATGATATAATCATAAGAGAGATCAATAGTCATAAGCATTCATAACTGCAAAACATTTCTAATTGCCATCGCTTGGCCCTTATTCAAATTCAAAAACCAAACTCTATGTCAACTTACCATTACTTACCATCTACACTTGAAAATCATGAGCACTTTCACGTAACCATTTTAATAGTGGTTGGACAACCCATCAACCCTCCATGGTAAGTAGTCCTATAATGTATGACAAACAAATTCAATCACATTAGTCACAATATTCTGAGTCAAATGAAATACTTTTAACTATCAATCAATTGTGCAATGTTAGATGATTTTTAAATCACAGTACTTTTACAAGTACATTAAAGAGCTCATCACTGCTCCACAAGCACACTGAATTAACTCTCACTAAATACATCCACAGAGTACTTCTAAAAGTACCAAAATAGCACCTAGCTCTTTAATCATCAAAACAGTCAATCACTACATCAAGTGAAAATTGTCTTAGCCCCTACTAAGATGTTCACAAGATTAGTAACACAATAAAGAAATTAAAATTTCCAATAACTCATTATTCAGCACTAAGCTCATTTCCTGTTAAATGTGCATGACATTTTTACACATCTATATATGAAATTCATTTTTAACATAACATATAGTTGATTAGTTAATTTCTTTAGCTATGAGAACCACAATAGGCTAAAGAATTCCCAATCCATGGAAATTGGTTTCCACAACCAAATCGAGTCATTTTCACATCCAGACAATTTCTTCGATAAAGACCTTACCAGGTCTAACATGGAATTCCACTGGCCAACTAGCTCAAGAATTCCAATGACCACATAAACTATTTTCCCTTATTGAGATAATTTATCTCTAGGGAGAAGAAATCCAGACAGACAAGTACCATCAACCCCTCTGGGCAGGTAACTTCCATCAACCCAAGGCATTCTAGCCTTTCACAATCTGGGTAGACAAGTACCATCAACCCCTCTGGGCAGGTAACTGCCATCAACCCAAGGCATTCTCGCCTTTCACAACTATCTGCAACTGTCTGGCATGTTAAATTTCTCTTTTATCACTCTTTCCCAAAGTAATGTACATAATGAACCATATAATCATTATCATTAACAAAAAAAACATGCATGTATACCATGCATCTACACTTAACCCTCAACATGGGTCCACAACATCTAGATTGATAGGAAACACAACTAACATACATGTTGTATGCATTCTGATTTCCAAATAACACAATAATGCATATTATATAACCTTATTCTTTCTCATTTATGATTGCAATTCTCATTGCAACGTTTTACGTGACGATTTTTTCTTGTTTACATTAAGCTACCACTACTTAATCCCATTAGCAACATTAGTTATACATATGCATCCTTTAACAAGTATTCACTTCCCTAACCTTTCTAGTTTGCGGCACAATACTATCATGCATAAAATTATATGCAAATATTCATTACTATGTAAATGTCTATGATAGTTGAGGTAACAATCTAAACATTTCCAATTTCCCACAATGTATTGCCATCAACAGACCAATACAGGAAGTAACTACCACAATCACTTGTTTTCGAATTGTGATAAGCTTAAATCAAATTCAATTCACGCACATAAGTGCTATTAGTTAGTCATACAACACTAACCAATCACAACTACCAATCATCTTAATGGAACCATGGCAAAAATTATTCAAAAATTAGTTTTACCATCAAGTCTCACTACTTGACTCATTGCATATTTTCAATATCTAAGGGGTTCTTCTAATTTACTTTTAAAACAATTTGTCATCCTATTCAAGGATGTTCCCCTTAATTTATATTCATGCATTGACTCATTAAATTTCGTTCATTGTAACTTCAATCTTCTTCAATAAATGCATCATTGTTATTGCCATATTTGCAAATGAAAAGTTGGTAGTTGATTGTCACTTTCCTTAAAGAGTGTTCAATATTGTTCATAAGTGTAATGAGTGTTCAATATTGTTCTTAAGTGCGACAAAATTTTCATTGTCTTTTATCCTCATCAGGAATCCAATGTCATGAACATAGTTATGCAACAACTTTATTACTTACTACTCAAAGCAGTTTAAACACGAATCACACTTATCATGCCAAAAGTAGTCTACTACATAAATCAATATGTGAATGGTTAAACTCATACCTGAGTTAATGCCCACTGGTGGCGTACCTCAATTTCTTTTCCGCTTACCAATTCCCAAAGGTGCAAGTACTGTAACCTTATATTGAACACTCATTACACTTAGAACAATATTGAACACTCATTGAGGAAGGGTGAAAATCAACTACCAATTTTGATTTACAAATATGAAAATAACAATGATGCATTTATTGAACAAGATTGAAGTTATAATGAACGAAATTTAATAAGTTAATGCATGAATATAAATTATGGGGAATATCCTTGATCAGGATGACAAAGTGTTTTAAAAGGACATTAGAAGAACCCCTTTAGATATTGGAAATATGCAATGAGTCAAGTAGTGAGACTTGATGGTAAAACTAATTTTTGAATAAGTTTTTCCATGGTTCCATTAAGATGATTGGTAGTTGTGTTTGGTTAGTATTGTATGACTAACTAATAGCACTTATGTGCATGAATTGAATTCGATTTAAGCTTATCACAATTCACAAACAAGTGATTATGGTAGTTACTTCTTGTATTGGTCTGTTGATGGCAATACATTGTGGGAATTGGAAATGTTTAGATTGTTACCTCAACTATCATAGGCATTTACATAGTAATGAATATTTGCATATACTTTTATGCATGATAGTATTGTGCCACAAACTAAAAATATTAGGGAAGTGAATACTTGTTAAATGATGCATATGTATAACTAACGTTGTTGATGGGATTAAGTAGTGGTAGCTTAATGGCAACAAAAAAACTCATCACGTAAAATGTTGCAATGAGAATTGCAATCATAAATGAGAAAGAATAAGGGTATATAATATGCATGATTGTGTTATTTGGAAATCAGAATGCATACAACATGTATGATAGATATGTTTCCCATCAATCTAGATGTTGTGGACCCATGTTGAGGGTTAAGTGTAGATGCATGGTATACATGCATGTTTGTTTTGTTAACGATAATGATTATATGGTTTATTATGTAAATTACTTTGGGGATAGTGATAAAAGAGAAATCTAAAATGCCATATAGTTGCAGATAGTTGTGAAAGGCTAGAATGCCTTGAGTTGATGGTAGTTACCTACCTAGAGGGGTTGATGGTACTTGTCTACCCAGATTCGGGTTGATGGCAATTCCCTGCCCAGAGGGGTTGATCGTACTTGTCTACCCAGATTTGGGTTGATGGTAATTACCTGCCCAGAGGGGTTGATGGTACTTTTCTTCCCGGATTTCCTCTCCCTAGAGATAAATTATCTCAATAAGGGAAAAAGAGTTTATGTGGTCATTGGAATTCTTGAGCTGGTTGGCTAGTGGAATTCCATGTTAGACCTGGTAAGGTCTCTATCAAAGAAATTGTCTTGATGTGAAAATAACTCAATCAGGTTGTGGAAATTAGTTCCCTTGGGTTGGGAATTCTTTAGCCTATTGTGGTTCTCATAGCTAAAGGAATTAACTAATCAGCTATATGTTATGTTAAAAATGAATTTCATATATAGATGTGTAAAATGTCATGCACATTTAACAAGAAATGAGCTTAGTGCTCAATAAGGAGTTATTCGAAGTTTTAATTCCTTTATTGTATTACTAATCTTGTGAATGTCTTAGTAGGGGCTAAGACAATTTTTACTTGATGCAGTGATTGATTGTTTTGATGATTAGAGAGCTAGGTGCTCTTTTGGTACTTTAGAAGTACTCTATGGATGCCTTTAGTGAGAGTTAATTCAGTGTGCATTTGGAGAAGTGATGAGCTCTTAAGTACTTGTAAAAGTATTGTGAATTAAATATCATCTAACATTGCACGATTGATGGATAGTTAAAAGTATTTCATTTGACTCAGAATATTGTGACTAATGCGATTGAATTTGTTTGTCAAACATTACAGGATTACTTACCATGGAGGGTTGATGGGCTATCCAACCACTATTAAAATGCTTACATGAAAGTGCTCATGATTTTCAAGAGTAGATGGTAAGTAGTGGTAAGTTGATATAGAGTTTTGTTTTTGAATTTGAATAAGGGCCAAGCGGTAGCAATTAGAACTTGCATATTTTTGCAGTTATGAATGCTTATGACTATTGATCTTTCTTATGATTATATCATTACTATTTTGTTTGTTGTCATTTCTTGAAATGAAATCTTTGAGTTTAAAAGAGGAAGGATCACATTTTGTGTGGTTTAGATGGTTATACCATGAGTGCAATCTTAAGTTCCAACGAGAGATGAACATTGAGGACGCTGTTCTTGTTAGGGGGGGGAGTAAGTAACATCCCTACTGTAATAACTCATCATAATAAATAGTTATGAAATATTTATGAGTTAGTTGTGAAACTGAATAAGGAGGAGTTGGAACGAGATTGATACGTTCTTGGGCTCTCTACTTATTCTTCGGGGAGCAGTGGTCTAATGGGGGTTATCTAGTTGATATGGATCCCTTGTTCTTTGGTGCAAGAAGGGAGATTGGAAAGTGAAACGGCAGCTCATGGAGGGTTGTGAGAATCGGGATCATGACAAATGAAGGGTAGGCCAACTTCCTGCTAATGGATTAAGGGGAAATCAAGAAAGAAGTGCATGCAACTTAGACTCGACTTACAATTTCGACTTGGAGTGAACCCACCTGCATATATACCGTGCATGATATTGCAGTTCACTACACAGACATTACCATATTTCTTTTGTGGGTTGTGCTGCAACATGTGTTTTCCTCCTTGGTTTATTCGATGGCGCAAGGCACCAAAATAGGTTTCCAGTGTTCTACAACAACTCCTGCGAGCCTGCTATGAACCCGTCCCAACTCCTTCATTCTGTGAGAATGCCTCCGGCCTTTCATTCTACCGAGCAACCACATGGTGACTTCTTTGGTTATACAACTTGATGTTTTTATTGGTAAGTGTTACGTTGTGCTGTGTTTTTTTTATATGGTTTGCTCTCTTATCTTGCCTCTTACAAGACTTTGAATGATTTATTGTTCAGTCCAGTTAATGGGTTTTATGATTGGTTTTGTTTCATGGTTGAGGGAAGTGTTGTTCTACCTCCCACGTCTACTTCCTGGGTCAAGTCGGCTACTTGACCTCTCGGCTCTTCCATCTCCTAACAGGTATGTTCTTTCATTGAAATCTCACCATGAACAATTGCAAGTTGGTTGCCAGTTATTCATACCTCGATTGCTAGCAGAGGGGTTTCTCTCTCTTGGTTCCTTGGAGCAGTCCAAGCGGCCCACGACCTTACATCCATTCTTCATTGTTTGTCACAGATAGATGGTGAATTTTCTATGCCATATTAGTCCTGCACTTTTCCGGCTTCATGGAAACTTGACTTTAGTGAAGCCATGCTCAACCGAGGTTCTGGGTTTACCGTTGTTTTTACGCACGGACATGCCTTCGGGCCTCTCTTGAGTTGTATGTAAATAAATTTATTGTTTATGAATATGGCATAGGGTAAAACCTTGGTGATTACCTCTCATTTGGTTACAGTGGCTTAATATAGTGTTTCTTTGCTACTTTCTTCCATTTGACATGTTAAGTTATAGCCCTCGTGGCCTTTATAGCCCTTGTGGCCTTTCTGTGTGCTATATTCAAGAATGTGGGTTTAACCTCTGTTGTGCGGTGTGTTAATTATTATAATGGTTTTGTTTTTGCATTTCTCTCCAAGATTTTGGAATTGATGGTGGTTTATTTGTGGATATCTCATTGCAAATTTTGTTTTTTTTAATAATGCACAGTCTTATACATTGAAGTATCATTGTTGGTGTTTGCTTGTTAATTTTCTCCTTGTTGAGCTCTGTAAAAGCCACCCCGTAAGGAATTCAAGGTGCCTGTTTGGCAAATTCCTGGGTTGCATGAGGGGTTCACCCACGGAAACTAGGCCTAGTGTTTGGCTGGCCAACCAAGTGAATGATTTTACGATTGTGTTATATTTTCTTTAAAACCCTAACACCTCTACACAGAGGTCTCGTTGTTGGTTTAATGTAATGGTAGCATGAGTAATTTCCGTTGAATGGTTGGTGGAAGGCACATTCATTATTTTGTTATTTATTCACATGTTTAGATCTATACCTTACTCGCAGTTTCGGTTGGGATATTGTTGAGCATGGAAAAGATGACAAGGGCTCGCTATATTATTTCTTTTTCTTAAAAAAAATTAATTAAAACTCTACATCATTCTCCCTGCCACTACAGTCATTTTTCCTCAGGCTCCTGTAGTTGATGGACCTACTATCCGCACCTAAAATTTCAATCCCTATTTTCTGCAAATTATACTATGTTTTCACGCATTCATCTGTGCATAAGAGGTTGTTTTTTAACATACATCCACTACCCACTATATAAGTTCTCTTTTGCCCATTTTTAGGGGTCAACCTTTTGCTTTTCAGATGCTGTTGTAATTTCATAAATTTTCCCACCTTATACTAAAGTTTTCTTTACTGTCAGTCCCTGCCGACCTTACCACCTACATTTCTTTTTAAAGAGGAGAAAGAAAAAAAAACAACAAATCTCTGCACATACTCTAACTCATGCCACAGTAAGAAAACTTCTAAAGCAAGATAAATATATCTCCCTACGAGTTCCTAAAATAAAACCCTCCTACATTACAAAATGTATTTCAACAGATATTTACCAATCGTTCTGTTCTATAGGGTTCTTTTACATACCTGGAATTGCTGACCGTCAGGATCTTGCTAATTGTCACCCAACCCTGGGTCTGCTTCAATTTTTGTTTTTTTTTAATAATGCACAGTCTTATACATTGAAGTATCACTGTTGGTGTTTGCTTGATAAGTTTCTCCTCGTTGCGTTCTGTAAAAGCCGCCCTATAAGGAATTCAAGGTGCCTGTTTGGCAAATTCTTGGGTTGCATGAGGCCGTTCACCCATAGAAACTAGCCCTAGCATTCGGCTGGCCTACCAAGTGAATGCTTTTATGATTCTGTGTTATATTTTTTTTAAAACCATAACACCTATACACAGAGGTCTCATTATTGGTTTAATGTAACGGCAACATGAGCAATTTCCGTTGAATGGTTGGTAGAAGGCACATTCATTCTTCTGTTATTTATTCACATGTTTACATCTATACCTTAATCGCAGTTTCGGTTGGGATATTGTTGTGAATGGAAAAGATGACAAGGGCTCGGTATATTATTTCTTTTCCTTAAAAAAAAAGTAATTGAAACTCTACATCATTCTCCCTACCACTACAATCATTTTTCCTCAAGCTCCTATAGTTGATGGACCTACTATCCGCACCTGAAATTTCTATCCTTATTTTCTGCAAATTATACTATGTTTTCACGCATTCATATGTGCATAAGAGGTTGTCTTTTAACATCCATCCGCTGCCTACTGTGTAAGTTTTCTTTTGCCCATTTTCAGGGGTCAACATTTTTCTTTTCAGATGTTTCTATAAGTTTATAAATTTTCCCACCTTATACTAAAGTTTTATTTACTGTTGATCCCTGCCAACCTTACCACCTACATTTCTTTTTAAAGAGGAGAAAGAAAAAAAAAACAACAAATCTCTGCACATACTCTAACTCGTGCCACAGTAAGAAAACTTCTAAAGCAAGATAAATATTTCTCCCTACGAGTTCATGAAATAAAACCCTCCTACATTACAAAATGTATTTCAACAGATATTTACCAACTGTTATGTTCTATAGGGTTCTTTTACATACCTGGAATTGCTGACCGTTAGGATCTTGCTGATTGTCACCCAACCCTGGGTCAGCTTCAATTTTTGTTTTTTTTAATAATGCATAGTCTTATACATTGAAGTATCACTGTTGGTGTTTTCTTGTTAAGTTTCTCCTTGTTGCGTCCTGTAAAAGTCGCCCCATAAGGAATTCAAGGTGCCTATTTCGCAAATTCCTAGGTTGCATGAGGGCGTTCACCCACGGAAACTAGCCCTAGCGTTCGACTGGCTTACCAAGTGAATGATTTTATGATTCTGTGTTATATTTCCTTTAAAACCGTAACACCTCTACACAGAGTTCTCGTTGTTGGTTTAATGTAACAGAAGCATGAGTAATTTCCGTTAAATGGTTGGTAGAAGGCACATTCATTCTTCTGTTATTTATTCACATGTTTACATCTATACCTTACTCATAGTTTCGGTTGGGATATTGTTGTGAATGAAAAAGATGACAAGGGCTCGGTATATTATTTCTTTTTATTAAAAAAAAAGTAATTGAAACTCTACATCATTCTCCCTGCCACTACAGTCGTTTTTCCTAAGGCTCCTGTAGTTGATGGACCTACTATCCGCACCCGAAATTTCTATCCTTATTTTCTGCAAATTATACTATGTTTTCATGCATTCATCTGTGCATAAGAGGTTGTCTTTTAACATCCATCCACTGCCTACTGTTTAAGTTTTCTTTTGCCCATTTTCAGGGGTCAACCTTTTGCTTTTCAGATGCTACTGTAAGTTCATAAATTTTCCCACCTTATACTAAAGTTTTCTTCACTGTCGATCCCAGCCGACCTTACCACCTACATTTCTTTTTAAAGAGGAGAAAGAAAAAAAAAACAACAAATCTCTGCACATACTCTAACTCGTGCCACAGTAAGAAAACTTCTAAAGCAAGATAAATATATCTCCCTACAAGTTCCTGAAATAAAACCCTCCTACATTACAAAATGTATTTCAACAGATATTTACCAATTGTTCTGTTCTATAGGGTTCTTTTACATACCTGGAATTGCTGACCGTTAGGATCTTGTTGATTGTCACCCAACCCTGGGTCTGCTTCAATTCAACCACCCGACCATGAGATTCATCTTTCGAGACCAGAATCTCCCCCCTTGCTTCTTGCTAGACTGCAGTCTTTCGCAAGTTGCTCGTACAGTGAGCAAGGCTATCTAGTCATCACCAAACTTAGCCACCTTTCTTTCCTTCTTGGATATTTTTTTCTCTTTTTTCCTCTCTACCTTTCACTACAGCGCAAATTTTCCTCCTCCTCCCTCTTTTCCTCTAGAAACTTTCCAGTTAGGGGAGGTAGTTAGGGTTTCTTGCACAGCAACCATCTTTGCACAACAAAAACCCTCATGAAAAAAATTATATTTAAATTCTAAACAAATAATAATAACAGGTTCAGTTTGTTTTACCACAGTAAATCAAATATTTACATTTTATCTCGGGGCATTACATCTTCCCCCCTGAGATTGGACATCAACCCGATGTCTTTCAGTCATGAACAGCCCTGGATAAGTCCTTTTCATAAGTTCTTCATCCTCCCAAGTGGCCTCATCAGGTCCAAAGTGTTGCCACTGCACTTTAACTTGGGTAATATCCCGCCTCCGCAGCGTTACTTTTCTCCGGTTGAGGATGCTCAACGGTTCAACCCGGATTTCTCCTTCTAGTTCTACATGCAACATGAAACATCCTAAGTTAGTTTTCCTTTACATAATTCATTTAATTCTATCTACTGGGCTATTCCTTACCTGTATATCCTGCCAGTGGATCACATGCTTAGGATCATAAACATATTTTTTTAATACAAAAACATGAAAAACGTTGTGGACCTGTATAGGACTAGGCAAGGCGAGCTGGTATGCTACCGGCCTGATTCTAGCCAAGATCTGGAAAGGTCCACAGAATCGGGGTGCTAGTTTAGCGCACCCACCCCACTGTGATGTGCTCTTTTTTGCTTGGATTCTCACGTACACATGGTCACTGACTTGATACTCCTTAAATCTCCTCTTCTAGTCAGCAAAGTTCTTTTGCCTATCCTAAGCTGCTTTTATATTAGCACATATCCTTTTAACCAGTCCCTCCATTTCCTGCATCATTTCAGGTCCTAGCATCAGCCTATCTTCTGCTCCACCCCAACTTGAGGGGGTGTGGCACTTCTGCCTGTATAGTACTTCAAAGGGGGTCATTTGTAACAATGTATGATAGCCATTATTGTATGCAGACTCAACTAAGTGTAGGTAATCCTCCCACTTATGCGGTTGCTGCATCACATATGCCCTTAACATGTCCTCCAACACCTGATTCACTCATGCAGTCTACCCATCAGTTTGAGGGTGGTAAGCCATGCTAAATTTCAATTGGGTTCCTGACTCTTCGAACAATGTTTTCCAAAAAACCGATGTAAATTTTACATCACGGTCTGAGATTATTACCTTTGGTAGCCCATGCAATCTGAATATATTTTGCATGAAAATATGGGCGACCTGCACAGCTCTGTAGGTAGATTGTACCAGTATAAAATGTGCTAACTTACTTAACTTGTCCACCACCACCATGATGGAGTTGTTATTATTCCTTAACTTAGGCAAACCTGTTATGAAATCCATAGAAATGGTTTCCCACTTCCATTCCGGGATGGGTAATGGTTGTAATAATCTAGCAGGATGTTGGTGTTCTGCTTTAATTTGTTGACATTCTAGACATCGTGCCAAATAACTCGCCACATATTTCTTCATTCCCAGCCAATATATTATTTTCGAAGTGCAGTAATCATCTTTTGATACCCTGGGTGTCCAGCGTAATAACTCCTATGATACTCATCCAATATCAGATTTTTAATATTGTATTTTTTACGAACATACGGCCTTCTTTTATAATACAACATTCCAGCAACATCCAAAGCATAATATGGTTGTTTTTCTTTGTTGGTTGGTTGTTTCAATTGCTTTTTTATTTGCTGATAAACAGCATCTTTTTCGGTTGCCTTTTTAATAATTTCCCCGAATGGGCTTTTCCATTCACTGCAAGAAATCTCTTATAAGTTTTGCAAATTATGACTCAAGGCGTCTGCCACCCAATTCTCTTTTCCTTTTATATGCTTGATTTCAAAATCATAACCACTTACGAAATCCACCCACCATGCTTGCCTTGCATTTAGAGTGGGCTGGCTGAAGTAGTTTGTCAAACTGTGGTGATTTGTCAGAAATTTTCTTCCCATAAGGTAATGTCGCCACATTTTTAGGGCATGAACCATAGCTGCGAATTATAGATCATAGGCAGAGCAGTTCTACTCATGCTCCTTTAATTTTCTTGATTCATACGCTATTACCTTCCCTTCCTGCATCAACACACCTCCTATTTCTTCTTTACTTGCGTCTATGCACACCACAAAGTCTTTGTTGGGATCAACTATGCTTAAAATAGGTGCGGTGGTGAGCAAGTATTTAAGTTGCTCGAAACTTCTTTGACACTCAGGGGTCCACCTAAAGGCTCTCCCCTTTTCCTGTAAGGAAATGATGGGATAAGCTACCCTCGAAAATCCTTCCACAAACCGTCTGTAGTAGCCTACTAACCCCATGAAGGATCGAATGTCTACCACATCTTTGGGCACCGACCACTCCATTATGGTCTTTATTTTTTTGGGATCCACGGTGATTCCTTCTTTAGAGATTATATGTCCCAAATATTGTATTTTCTCCTTGAAGAAATTGCATCTGCTAAAGTTAGCATATAACTTGTGTTCCCGAAGGGTTTGCAATACTAACCTGAGGTGTTCTGGTGCTCCTCCATCATTCAAGAATAAACTAGTATATCATCTATAAAGATCAGCACAAACCTATCCAAATACCGATGGAATACACTCTTCATCAAACACATAAAAGTTGTGGGGGCATTGGTCAATCCAAAGGGTAACACCACAAACTCGTAGTGGCTGTATCTTGTTCTGAAAGTTGTCTTAGCTATGTCTTCCTCTTTAATTTGGATGTGGTGATACCCTGATCGCAGGTTGATCTTTGAGAAAATTGTTTCCCCTTTTACTTGGTCAAACAATTCATAAATTTGGGGTAGAGGATACTTATTTTTGACTGTCAGTTTATTCAGCTGATGATAATCCATACACATGCGAAGAGTCCCATCTTTCTTCTTAACAAACAACACTGGGGCTCCCCAGGATGACACACTAGGGTGAATGTAGTTTTTGTCCTACAGGTCCTGCAATTGCATTTTTAACTTCGTTAATTCTGGTATGCTCATTCTGTAGGGTTCTCAGGACACCAGGGCTACTCCTAGCACCAGTTCGATCGTAAAATCTATGTCTCTTTTGGGCGGTAGGCCAGGAATCTCTTCTGGAAATACGTCTGCAAAATCTTGAACTATGGGAATGCCTTGCTGATCTGGATTTAAATAGGAACACAACAAAATACAGAGATAACCATATACACAAAGATGCAGCAGAAATAATGCTTCATTTCATTAATAGAAAATATTGTAATATGCTTACAACCAAAAATAGAAATAAACCAGCTAGGGCGATGGTAGCTTATCTCTAAGAAGAGATGTGGCGGCTACATGCCTCTGAACTGTTCTGAACTGTGTTACAATGAG
>APFE030876797.1:5533-25775 GCA_000404065.3 Pinus taeda | reverse complement strand
CTTTCCTCAACCCCAAATTGAGCTCATGATAGCTCATTGGAAAGCTATTTGTGTCTAGTTATTATTTTACCCATCAATAAAGTCATTTGGCCAACCAAGCTAGGAGAAAACTTGATTTTCCCAGGGTCACTTCAGAGGTGCCTTTGATTCTCCTGAGGCAACGGTATTCTTGACATTTCTCTCAAACATTGACACCTGTGCAAAAAGTGAAAGAGATTTTTCTTCTTTGGCATGTTGTGGACAAAAACCTCTCTCAGTTTTCCAAAATTCATCTCTGACTGCTCTGAAACATCATTTTAGTGAAACTTGCCCCGATGTGTGAAAACAAGGAATTTTGTTGAAATGGAGCGAAAATGAAGGGGATAGGGGGCTTCTAATTCTTTGGGAAATTTTGGGAAGTGGGGAGTGTTAGGGGAAGTAGGGGGGAAAGTGGAATCTCAGAGATTGAGTGAGGGGAAAGGGTCCAAAAGGGAAAAACACAGGCCCAACCTAGAAAATTGCCAGGTTGTAGCTAGAAACTAGGGTTTGTGCAAAAATGAGGAATTTGGCGGATCTAAGGGATGGGAAGTGTTTGATAAGGTACATGAAGGATAGGGGAAGGTGTATGAACATCAGGAAACAAGTTTTGCCGATGATTTGACCATCCGAGAGAAAATGGCTTCAAAACCCTAGGAGAGAGAAATGACCTTGCCTAGGCGCAACTGAAGCATGAACAAGACGTAAAATGACTCATTAGACACTGACATGATAATGAAAACCCCATAAATGATGATAGACTCAGCTGAATGATGACATGGACCGACATTTGGACAACTTTAGAAGGAGTGAAAACAAACCCTAGACCTAATGCTTAGTGACCAAATTTTGCTTGAAAACTCTTTAAAAAGACAAAATTTGACCTTGACACTTCAAAATAACTTTGTAAGAGCATGTTTGATCACTGGAGGAAGGCTGGAAAGACTGACACTAACAGGGAGAATGATGTAGAGTTTCAATTACCTTTTTTTAAGAAAAAGAAATAATATATCGAGCCCTTTTCATCTTTTCCATTCACAACAATATCCCAAAAAAAACTGCGAGTAAGGTATAGATGTAAACATGTGAATAAATAAAAAAAGAATGAATGTGCCTTATACCAACCATTCAACGGAAATTACTCATATTTCCATTACATTAAACCAACAATGAGACCTTTGTGTAGAGGTGTTAGGGTTTTAAAGAAAATATAACACAGAATCGTAAAATCATTCACTTGGTAGGCCAGCCGAACACTAGGGCTAGTTTCTGTGTGTGAATGCCCTCATGCAATCAAGGAATTTGCCAAACATGCACCTTGAATTCCTTACGGGGTAGCTTTTACAGAACGTAACAAGGATAAACTTAACAAGCAAGCACCAATAGTGATACTTCAATGTATAAGATTGTGCATTATTAAAAAAAAAAAAAATGAGATATCCACAAATAAACCGCCATCAATTCCTAAATCTCGGAGAGAAACGCTAGAACAAAACCATTATAATAATTAACACACTGCACAACAAAGGTTAAACTTGCATTCTTGAATATAGCACACAGAAAGGCCACAAGGGCTATAAAGGCCATGAGGGCTATAACGTAACATGTCAAATGGAAGAAAGTAGCAAAGAAACATTGTATTAAACCACTGTAACCAAATGAGAGGTAATCACCAAGGTTTTACCCTGTGCCATATTCATAAATAGTAAATTTATTTACATACAACTCAAGAGAAGCCCGAAGGCATGTCCGTGCATAAAAACAATGATAAATCCAAAACCTTGATTCAGCATGGATTCACCAAGGTCAAGTTTCCCTGAAGCCGAAAAAGTGCAGGACTAGTATGGCGTAGAAAATTCGCCATCTATCTGCGAAAAACAATGAAGAATGGATGTAAGGTCATGGGCCACTTGGATTGCTCCAAGGAACGAAGAGAGAGAAACCCCTCTGCTACCAATCAAGGTATGAACAACTGGCAACCAACTTGCAATTGTCCATGGTGAGAGTTCAATGAAAGAACATACCTATTAGGAGCCAGAAGAGCCAAGAGGCCAAGTAACCGACCAGACCCAAGGAGCAGATGTGGGAGGTAGAATAGCACCGCCCTCGACCATGAAACAAAACCAATCATAAAACCCATTAACTAGACTGAACAATAAATCATTCAAAGTCTTGTAAGAGGCAAGATAAGGGAGCACACCATATCAAAAAAATACAGCACAGCATAACACTTACCAATAAAAACATCAAGTTGTATAATCAAAGCAGTCTCCAGGTGGTTACTTAGTAGAATGAAAGGCCAGAGGCATTCTCACAGAACGAAGGAGTCAGGACGGGTTTGTAGCAGGCTCGCCGGAGCTGCTGTAGAACACTGGAAAACTGTTTTGGTGCCTCGCACCATCGAATAAACCAAGGAGGAAAACACCTGTTGCATCACAGCCCTTGGATGGCAACGGACCATCCAAGTCGTCGATGAGGGTGGCAAGATTGAGGGCGTGACTTCCAGTGGCACCCAGACCTCATCCCTTCACGTGGATGAGCCAGCGAAATTAAATGCCAAAGCCAGGTGTTAAGAGATAGCACTGCCAACAGTAAAGCCAGTCGTAACCATGAACCAACAAAAAAGCTTTTCTGGTAACGTTAAAGTAGAAACACGTTATCCAAACTTTTCAGGTTGAACATAAAGACCGGAAGAATTTAACATCAATTACATGTAATCATGTCCTTGCACGCGTGATTAATGCCAGTTTAACTTTATGTAAAAAAAAATTATTGTTCAGTAGATAGGAGTGATGTTTAACATTGTGTCTATGCAGATGAGTACGAGTTGCGAATCATACATTGCTAGAACAATCATGCCACAAGGAATGTTGCATGTGGTGGTATGTAAGTAAATTGTTTCATGGAAACTGTATTAGCTTCTAGCTAGTTATGTGACAACTTAATGATAATTCATTGTAATAATTTTATAACAATGGTTAAGGGATGGAATCCCTTATAAGCCATTGAGTGAGGGGTGAAACCCCTCACGAGCATTTAATAATAAGATTAAACGTTTGCTGGTTTTCACCCAATGGGGTTTCCAGGGTATATCGGTGTTCAATGGTGTGATTGCCTTTTGTGTCAGTTTTATGATGATGAATCCTTGATGTTTATGGTTGTTTATTTGATGGCATAATCATAATGTCCAAGTATGAGATTAATTAATATGATTAACGAAATCATGAAATGGATGCAAGGATTCATGAGACAGTTTATGTTATTACACTACCACAGTGGTGGTTAATGGTTATGCAACTTATTGTCTTCTATTGCAATTTACTTGATGTATTAATGAACATTATATCTAATGGTTAATGAGGAATTTCTTATGAATATTGATCTTTCTTATGATTATATCATTACTATTTTTTTTGTTATCATTTCTTGAAATGAAATATTTGATTTTAAAAGAGGAAGGATCACATTTTGTGTGGTTTAGATGGTTATACCATGAGTGCAATCTTATGTTCCAACAAGAGATGAACACCGAGGACAGTGTTATTGTTAACGGGGGGAGTATGTAACATCCATACTGTAATAACTCAGCGTAATAAACAGTTATGAAATATTTATGAGTTAGTTGTGAAACTGAATGAGGAGGAGTTGGAACGAGATTGATAAGTTCTTGGGCTCTCTACTTATTCATCGGGGAGGAGTGGTCTGGTGGGGGGTATCTAGTTGATATGGATCCCTTGTTCTTTGGTACAAGAGGGGAGATTGGAAAGTGAAACAATGGCTAATGGAGGGTTGTGAGAATCAAGCTCGTGACAAATGAAGGGTAGGCCAACTACCTACTAATGGATTAAGGGGAAATCAAGAAAGAAGTGCATACAACTTAGACTAGACTTACATTTTCGACTTGGAGTGAACCCACCTGCATATATACCGTGCATGATATTATAGTTCACTACTCAGAGATGACCGTATTTCTTTTGCTCCTCCCCCGCAATTTGAGATCCCCCTTATTTCTTGCAGTCTACGTGTTATTTCCTACTGCATGCATGTTGTTTAAATGTATTCCATTTCCTCCGCCCTTCCATTTCTTACAATAGCCTGCGAAACATATTTCTTACCGCATGCAGTCATGAATAAGCTGAGGGTTTCCCCTCTCAGGCTTGCCAAACGAGCACTGAAAATCCCCTTCCCTTCCCTTCCTTTCCTCTCAAGCCCCCTCCCCTAATCAACTCATAAGCCAGGATGAAGCTAAGAACATATTAAGCCAAGCCAGGATGAAGCTAAGCACGTATTAAGCCAAGCCCGGATTCATTAGCATGAACCAATCCTCATCTACCCGGACCAAGCTCATGCCCCCTAATCTCAAACCTTAAGCTCATGGATGGAGATAATGAAGCTAAAGCAAGATACCAATCCTTCCCCAAAAGCTCATCAAGCCTTCAGCAAGATGTCTGAGCTTGAACAGAAAGTCTTACCTGATGAGCATAGCAGAAGGTCCGTTCACAAGCAACTCAGGACTTTGAGAAAGATTTTAGAGCAAAAAGGACCCAAACCCGTCCATCCAGATTCAAGCAAGAATTCCTACTGGGTCTGAGCTCTTCCAAACTTAACAACTTAACAAACGAAGAAAACAGAAATGGAGGTAGCTAATTAAGAGGCACATAGAAGAATTTCAAGTGATGATATCATCAATACTCTAATTGATGATATCAATAATAAGTCAACGTATGGTTTCGTCATGGAGACGTGACAGGAGTGGGCAGTCGAAGAACAACATGAGTTGTTGCATTGCCTTCACTATTGGATGCTCAATCCCATGAAAAGATAAGTAACTTCCTCGCTTTCTTGAAGAAAAATATAGGAATATTTTATATGTTTTCTTGGTAGAGAAAGTATTTGAATGCATGCAGTAAAAGATTTAATATTTTATGGTAAAGAAATAATTTTAGTGCATGCAGTTAAAGAATGATTAATTTATATGTTTTCTTGGAAGAAAATATGTTAAATCATGCAGGAAAAGAATGATTATTTTATATGTTTTCTTGGTCAAAGAAAATATGTTAGTGCATTTGATATTTTATGGTAAAGAAAGAATTTTAGTGCATGCAGTTAAAGAATGATTAATTTATATGTTTTCTTGGAAGAAAATATGTTAAATCATGCAGTAAAAGAATGATTATTTTATATGTTTTCTTGGTCAAAGAAAATATGTTAGTGCATGCAGTAAAAGATTGAATATTTAATATGTTTTCTTCGTAAAGAAAATATGTTAAAGTTTGATTATTTTATATGTTTTCTTGGTGAAGAAAATAGGTACTTCCTCTTAGAAAGACTACATGTGAGTCTTGTGTGTGAAACGCTTGTCTCTTGTCATTTTCTTGGATTAAAATCCCTGCTAAATATAGCCAAATATCTTCTTGAAAAATGAAGATGAGGCATATAAACTTCCTGAAGACATAGCATGAAAAGTGGCCAAGTCTTCTTGAATTTAAATATTTATTTTTATTAATAAAGGTTTCTTGAAAAGGGATATATGCTATTGCATTGTGATACTAGCTAATCTTTACGTTTCTTGTGAATTGATTATGCATTACATGCATGATAGAAATAGTTAATGATGTGTTTCTAGGCACATAGATATTCATTTCTATAGTTTATTTTCGGAAAATGAATGCACACTTCATGTATGAAGATGAAGGCTTTTATGAGAGTTTTCTTGGAAACAAAATTAGAGGTTCCTTCCTTAAAACACATATGAATAGTGTTCATATCATATCAAGAATCCATACTTGTTTCATGAAAATATTATGTGCATTAAAGTAAAAGTAATTGTTTTAGGAAAAAACACATGTTGCATGCACATAAGGGTAGTTGTTGTGACATTGGAAATATGATTTTGGGTGGTACGTAGAGAAAGCATTAAGTTAACCTTCTTGGAAATATTAATCTCTTGAAAAGATCATCTTGCTAGATGAGTTGGATCGATTTCTAGTTTGGTGCATAAAAAGGGTAAGTTAACCTTGTTATTGTTTTTTTAATTTTTATGCATAAAGATGGGTATTCCCAATATTTCTTGAAAGAGAAAGCATGAGGAACTTACTTATAGGAAGATAAAGAAATAGGGTTATAGTGACTTCCTTAAGAAAGAAGTATGTGATTTGTTACATGAAATGATGGTAGTATTCTAGTGAAGGGATATGTGTTGCATACGTTAAAGAAGTGTTATTATGATAAGCTAATGTATGCACAAAGAATAGTCATTGTGATATAAGAGTTATGTTCTTTGTATGATAGAGAAACTAAGTTGAGTTCTCAAAAAATAATTATGTGAAAAGAAAATATGTGCTTAAGCATAGAAACAACAATTTATTACATATAACGAATGTGTTATACATGTTGTAAAACTAATGGGTTAGATCTCTTAAAGAGAATTATGCATTAGTGTGAATAAACATTATGGAGGTAAAATAATATTTACTTGAGTATATGTACTAGTTAAATAGTATGTCATGCTTGCTCATGCATATGAGTAGATGTTTAAGGATCTCTTTTAGAGGTTGATTATTGATTGATTAATATGGTATCTAATCTTGTTGCGAAAGCTTGTTGATGACAACATTGACAGGAAACGATGGTGGTTGGTGCCAAAGAAAAGTGATGTTTAACATTGTGGCAGGAAAATGATTAATGGTCCATGCAGATGAGTATGAGTTGCAGGTCATAAATTGCTAGAACAATCAAGCCACAAGGAATGTTGCGTGTGGCGGTATGTAAGTAAAAGGTTTCATGGAAACTGTATTAGCTTCTAGCTAGTTATGTGACAACTTAATGATAATTCATTGTAATAATTTTATAACAATGGTTAAGGGATGGAATCCCTTATAAGCCATTGAGTGAGGGATGAAACCCCCCACGAGCATTTAATAATAAGATTAAATGTTTGTTGGTTTTCACCCTACGAGGTTTCCAGGGTATATCGGTGTTCAAAGGTGTGATTGCCTTTTGTGTCAGTTTGATGATGATGAATCCTTGATGTTGATGGTTCTTTATTTGATGGCATAATCATAATGTCCAAGTATGAGATTAATTAATATGGCTAAGGAAATCATGAAATGGATGCAAGGATTCATGAGATAGTTTATGTTATTACACTACCACAGTGGTGGTTAATGGTTATGCAACTTACTGTCTTCTATTGCAATTTACTTGATGTACTAATGAACATTATATATAATGGTTAATGAGGAATTGTGGAGTTGTGAATTTGATAATTACTTGTGGGTAATTTGTATAAAAAATTCTAACTCCCTGCTTTTACATGCAAGGTTACCGGGGTGTAGGTCTGGCACGACTGAAGGGAATTGACTGTCCTCTGGAAGCTCCCATGCTACCAACACAATAGACAACAAGAGCCACGTGTAGTGGAACGTCTTGCTAAGCTCTTGTGCCTCGCGAAAGTTCACTAGGAACTCTCTGTAGAGATAGTCCTTCCAATTGAACTAGACTCCTTCGGTGCACTAGGTTGCTAGCACGACTACATGCATTGGCACCTCATCAATGCGACACTTCCTCATCACCTTCCCTGCCAAAATCTGCGTAGCCACCTTTACAGCAAGGTCATTGATGCTTGATATGGAAAATTTGTGTGGCTTCTTCACCAGCTTAAACTTCTCCTTCATGGCCTTTGCAAGGGCCTCCTCACCACCTTTTCCACCAACCATCATGGCCAGATTTTCTCCTATGTAGGGAAACCACGTGATTATGTGGATCAGTCTATTAGTGATGGGTATTGTCTCCTCCAGCCACAGATACCCATCATGCACCAATCCATCACCAACATCACCAATGTCACCAATGATCAAGCAAGCCTTCAATCAAGAAATCAAGATCAATGGCACCAACGTCACCAACGTCACCAACAATCAAGCAAGCCAGAAACAATCAAGAAGGATCAATGGCACCAATTTCACCAATGATCAAGCAAGCCAGAAATAATCAATCAAGATCAATGGCACCAACGATAAAGCAAGTATCAGTTGCTTGAGTGGTTATAGTGCGAAAACCCATAGCAGGTTAAGTAGACCTGCCTTGTCTACTCCTCTGAGCCACCTTCGCGGCTCCAATGTGATAATATCGGTGTTTGTATCGATATTGTGGCACATCAGTTGCTCAATTTCCAAGTGTGAGAACTTCTCATGGTTAGCCAAGTCCTAGTCTTCAAGTTTTAATAGAGGGACCCACGCCAAGCGCAGTCCTTCAAAAACAATCTCATCCAGTAGTAGAGGGGTTTGCAAGGGGACCTTGCTCTCATTGATATCTTTCGGTACCTTGGTCTTGCCCTTGTACAGAGGGATGTACTCAAGCAACCGAGTGATAAGGTTAGCACCTTGGACTTCAACTTCCTCCATGTTTATCCCCACATCCTCATCATCCATCAGGATGTCTTCAATTTCTTCCTCCTCCATCTCCAGATTAATGGCTTTGCCCTTTTCCTGTGTGGTGGGCTTGTCCTTTGTGGGTTTCTTCTTGGTGATGTGTGCACCGGTATTGCAGGCTGCTTGCCCTTCTTATCTTTCACACTCTCCTTGGTTGGGGTCGGATTTGGTCTCAGCGTCCTTGGTTGACTTGGGAAATTCTACTAATACTTCGGCAACCTCTAGACTAGCTTCTTCTGCCTCCATAACAATTTATGGCACCAACTCCTATGCTATCAGTGCTTCAGTATCTATGGCTTCTAGGGGTGCCGACATGATGTTCTGCAATAACTCCTGTGTCACCTTTGGTAATGTCTGAAATATTGAACTAGTTATCAGAGCTTTGAAGTTCTTGTGGTTCATGTGCACCTGAAAGCTCAACAACTCAATTCGCAAAATGCTAAGTGTTTTTTTCTGGGTAGCCACCTATAATTTATAGGGCATTTTGAATTCAAATCTGACCATTCACCCCACATTCGGTTCATTAATGCCAGATTGGCGACATATTTTCAAGGATCTTACCCATAAATTTTGTCTTAAATGCTGGCCACCTGCTCTATTTGGCCACATTTCTACCATCAAATCATGAATAATGACTTTAACGGTCACTTTCTAGCTGACCTGTGTGATTTCTCCCTAGGTTTTACAACTCCCTTTGCACTACCACGAACCCTATGAAACTTCCTTGCTTCACACAATCCTCCAATCTTGCAGCTCCCCAACCCAAGTAGTGTAGTTTATAGTCCCGCGCCTCCTTTCAACTGCCTGGAGACTGTGCTACCTTCATATAGTCGCATGGAAAAAGCACCAATGTATGGCTTCAATTGACTGCCATTCACCTTTCCTGGGAAGGGATCTCCATTCAATTTAACCAACTGAACTGCTCCTCCGTCGGTAATCTCCTTAATGGCATAGGGCCCTAACCAGTGCATTCTGAATTTCCCTAGAAATTTATCAAACATGCTGTCATGTAACAAAACCAGCTCATTTTTCTAAAATGTGTGTAGCTTAATGTGTTGATAATTCCATGCTTTTTCGCGCTACTTTTGGACCTGTTGGTGAAATCCAACTAGAAATATTTGTTCCTCAATCTCAACTAGTTGTGTGAGCCTCTCTTCCAGGGCTCCGCGATCTGTCATACCTATTAGTGTCACTATGCATAAACTAGGATCAATGTATTCCATGGGCATCACCACTTCAAAACCATATATAAGCCTAAAGGGTGTTTGTCCAGTCAACTTCTTACATGTCGTCTAATAGGGCCATAGTACTGCAGGTATGCAAAGGTTCCAATCACTTCACTGAGCATTGTAAACCTTGGTCAACATGTTCTACAACACTTTATTGAATGCTTCCACTGTCCCATTAGCCGACAGGTGATAAAATGTGCACTTATAGTGATATACCTAAAACTCCTCCGTCGGCGTGTTGATCGTCTCATTCAGAAAGTGCGTACTATAATCACTCATGAAAATCTTTGGACACCCAAATCACATCAGTACATACTCAAAGAGGAAATTTGCAGCAATCACGCCTATGCAATCCTTCACACGCTATGCCTCCACCCATCGAGTCAAATAATCCATCGTGGTGATAATGTACCTCACTCCTTTCTTTTTCCCTTGGGGCTGAATGGGTCTCACAAAATCTATCGCCCATTTCTCAAAGGGTTGTAACATCACCTTTAGATTTAGAGGTAGCTCATCCCTTCGCGATGGCCTGCCAGTCCTTTAACACACATCACATGCTTTGCAGTAAGGTTTTGAATCCTATTGGAGGGTTGGCCACCACAACCCTATGTGTAGAGTCTTCTGTGTGGTCACTCTCCCTGCATAATGTCCTTTAGCGTCACCCCCATGAGCATCCATGAGGATACTACTCATTTCAAACTCTAGTACATATCGTTGCAATATCTCATCAGACCCCATTTTGTACAGATGTCTGGCAATGATAGAAAATTTTGTTGCGTGCACCACTACATCCTTCTTCTGTTGGACAATGTAACCTTCTGGGGCAGTTCCTGTCATTAGGAAGCGTATGATATCTTCAAAATTACCATTCGCAACACAATGTCAATCGTTGTGCATCAAGAAATCCCTCCTCCAAATTAGTTGACTCTTCCCTTGTCTCGATTCGCGACATATGGTCTAGTCCCACGTTCAATCATCCAAGTTTCACAATAGCTTCAAAATCATACTCCTGGAACAATAACAACCACCTGTAGATTCTCCCCCCGCAAACACAGGCTTATTGACTAGGTATTTCAATGTGGAATGATCTGTATACATCTTAAAATGGCCACCCAACAAATAGTGTCTAAACTTCTGGAGCATGTATACCATGGCTAACCCTTCGCGCTTAGTGGTGGAATAGTTATTCTCCACCTTGGATAACCTTCTACTTGAGAATGCTATAGAATGGTCCATGTCTCCTCCATTAGCCTATGTGAGTACTGCTCCCAGTACTATACATGACGCGTCGACATGTACATGAAACTCCTTTCAATTCGGGAAGACTAAAATTGGTTTGATGACCATCTTTTCTTTTAATACACCCAATATTTTCTTATAGTCCTTGTTCCAACGAAATGTGACATCCTTTTTCAACAACTTCTCCATAGGTGTGGTGATTTGGGCATATCCTTTAATAAACTTTTTATAATATCCAGTATGTCCTAGTGTAGCATGTAGTTGTTTCACACTCCTCGGTGCTTCTAAGTTAAGTATCATTGTGATATTCATGGGATCTACGATCAGTCCCTGTCTACAAACCACATGACCCAACAGATTCCCAGAAGGAACACAAAACAGGCATTTCCTTATATTGAGTGCGATCTGGTATCCTCGACAGGTATCTAGCATCAGGCACAAACTTTCCACATGGATTTTCACCAGCTAAAATACATTCCAGTCATCAAAGTACACTTTCAAAAACTTGTGAATAAATTCCTTGAACACCACAATGACTATGCACGAAAAAATCCCAAGCGCATTCCTTAATCTGAAAGGAATTACAGTGTACTAAAAACACCTCCACTCAGTTGCGAAGGTCATCTTGCTCCTATCCTCTGGTGCAATTTTGATCTGATGGTACCCAGAGAACCCATCAGTGAAGGAATATGCTTCCTGGCCACCTACATTGTCCAACACTTCATCAATGAATGGAGTCAAGAAAGGATCATGTACACAAGCGTCATTCAACTTCCTAAGATCTACGCATATCCTTATTTCATCCTTCTGCTTCTTTTCATGTACCACCATTAGGCTTGCCCAATAAAATTCTTCTACGGGCCCAATGATTCCTAGCGTGAGCATATTATCTAGCTCTAAGTGGACCTTCTTCTTATACTTCAGATTGAGACAGTAAGGCCTTTGCTTAGCTGGTTTCACGTCAGGCTTCAACGTGATCTTCATAACACCTAGGTCTCCTATTATCCCTTTTCGATCCATAAACTTGGTAGGGAAAAAATCCTGGTATTTACAGAGCAATTCAGTGACCTTATCCACCATCATGTCATCCCAGTAATCTCCAATCTTCATGAATTTGGGCTCTGCCTCCATACCAATATTTACCTATTTTGTTTTCAGTGGCACGGTTATATCAGGATTCTCAATCTGCAGTCCCTCAACCTCGCAGTAACCTTCTATTTCGGGGATGTTAATCTTTCATGGATCCTCATCTTCTTCTTCAGCGGTCACATTATAGCATTCCAACACGTGACTTAGATGAGTAGTCCAATCGGGTTGAATCAAGTCCAAAGGATCCTGTAGTATCCTAAACATTGCTACTTTCACTCCGTGTAGCACCTTGTCAATACAATCAAACTTGTCTTCAAAGTTGAATGTCAATATGAATCCTTCATGCAGAATATCCCATTCATCTGCACCATGGCGGAGCTCCATTTCTAAGTACTAGTTCATCGGGATGACATCCAAGGTGTGACAAAACAAGTACACCCATTCAGGTTGGGGCTTCGCTCCATAAGCCTCGGCCTATTTGGCCAAGTGTGCGTGCAAATCATCCTTATCATCAAATTTGTCTATCATTCATATGCAGTGATAACCAATAGTTGTTTAGTGATTTGTAGTGACAGTGATATACAATGTGCAGTGATAGTGATGTGTAGTTGAATAGTGATAGCTCGATCTGTAGCATTTTGCAGCGACCAATTTAGAGAACAGTGATCAATGGCTACTAGGATTCGATATCTATTCTACATTTTCCTTACAATTATTCTACATTGATACAGAGTACCAGGGATACAGTCTGAAAATTGTGCAACATGGTCTTTTGGCTCATTACGATGACAGGGTGGTGCAATGCAGGTCATTGGAGTCACCATCCGGTTATGGCTTGAGAACACTTTAGGGTGGTAGGGTGGTGCAAGGGAAAATTTGTGCCTTACATAGAGTGTTGTGGCATCCATTTAGTTGTGGTTAATAAAATAATAAGGTAGCGAAGCATCCTTTCTGATAACATCTGGTAAACAAAGTGTTGGGCCACTCATCAGGTTCTAGCCTAATCTACAGGGCGTTGGTGTGTCCTAGCTACAGCAGGATATCAGGGTTTAGTAGCATCCTACAGGCCATGGCCTGTGAATTACAGGGTTGATGCCTACCTCAATTGTAGATAAAATCTTGATGTAATCAATTTTCTTTTAATAGGGAGAAGACAGTCGCTAAAGAAGCATTCGGTGGTTTTTTACCCAAAGGGGGTTTTCCACCTAAAAAAACTTTGTGTCTTTTGTTTTATCTTTCTGCATTGTTGTATGGTGTTGTCTACTATTGATTATTGTTTATGGTCATCTGAAGAAGAATGATAATAATAATTTAAGATTAATAAATGCTCTGATACCAATTGTTGGAAATACTAAGAGGGAGATGAATCATTATTTCTTATCAATTAGCACTTTTTAATCCTTTTCAGAGCATTAGTTATTCTTCAGTTATTATTAATTTTATTCTTCAAAAATTATAAACAATAATCAGTAGTAGACAACACCACAAAACAATGTAGGAAGATAAAACAATAGGCACATAGATTTTTAAGTGGAAAACCCCCTCTGGGTCAAAAACCATTGAACACTTCTATAGTAATTATCTTCTTCTCCTTTTAAAAGAAATATTAATTACATCACGATTTCAGCTACAACTGAGAGACACATCAACACCCAAATTCACAAGCCACAAGCTATAGGATGTTAATAAACCATAATATCCTATTGCAACTAGAAGGATTCCCCACTACCCTGTAGATCACGCCACAACCTGATGAGTGCCCCAAAATGTTGTTTACCAACTATTTTAGGAAATGATGTTTCATCGCCCTATTAGTTTATCAGCCATAATTGAAAGCATGCCACAACACACTGTGCAAGCCACTACTTGCCCTAGCACCACCCTACTACCCTGAAGTGTTCTCAGACCACAACTTGAAGGTGACTCCAATCACCCAAAAGAGTCAGTAGATCATGCTTCACAATTTTCACATTGGATCCCCTATACTCTATAGAATAGTTGTAAGAAAGATGTAGAATAAATGTTGAATCATGCTAGTCATCAATCACTGTTCCCACAAACCAAAAAATGCACAATGATACACATAGCTATGATTGCTCAACTACACATCACTGTCACTACACATTGTATATCATTATCACTACAAATCACTACACAATTGCTAGCTATCACTACATTTCATCGTTCATGAATGAATAATCGTCAATGCACAACCATTGTCCTCATTGTATTAGGCTACACTTGATGCTACAACCATATGGAACTGCTATCAAATAATGGTACAAACCAAGATGCCTCAAGTAATCTCTATGACCTACAATCAGTTATCTCAAACTTTGTCTCCAGAGAACTACCAACATATATGTAGACACAGTTTTTTGGCTGATCATGCCTTGCTATCCATTCTTCTTCAATATGTTGCACTACTGGATGTGTTTTCCTTCAAGACAACCTACCCTGGAATGTAACAATTGTGTTATTAGACACTCTCTAGGTCATAACTACATGAAAAATCCCATGTCAATATTGTCATATGTTTGTGTGCTAAATTTTATAGGTCAAGTCAATCAACCAAAGTGAAAGGTGTCAACTCAATGTTATGTCTAAGTATTAATTATCATATAATTCATAATCAAGGTATTGTCAAAATCATACTTATGTCAATTTAACAATCATAGTCAACATTAAGACACTTTTTCAACTTAAGGAGAACTTGTTGTTCTAATCAATGTATCATAATTAGTTAAGTCAAATCTATGTCATCATTAAGCACAGTCAAATTCGAACACTATAGAATTCTCACTAAGTCAATCACTGATTTAAGATATCAAAATATGTTGAAGTCAAGGTATATGTACATCTAAGTTTCATAGTTGTGCAATACAATCAAGTTGATTACTTCTCAAGATAACATAAGCATCACAAAACAAATAAACTCACAGTACTTGTTAGTTCTCGATATCAATCCAAAGTCATATTGTCATGCATGAGTTGCTATGTTTCACACAATCTTTTTAACTCTTAGTTGTTAGGTCATGGCCACTTCTGTACATGCACACAAGCAGTTGTCACATGTGCATATCTATGCTCAAAAGGCTACTTTACTTCACTTTTGTATAGTCTAGAAGATAAGTCAAAACCAACAACTATTGTCAAGGTCAAGATCTATGTTTATTTCTATCTTGTTTTCCATGTCTCACTTCTTAGTTAGAGTATGCCAAGTCAATGTTAAGCATCATGTCAATGTCTTTATCTATCTATCACTTTCAATGTCACTGTCAAATTTGAAATTGTTGTGATTGTTGAAGGTGAGTCATAGCAAGGAAAAATTTTTCTATAGATCATCTTCCTACTGTATAAGAAATATAAATTCATGTTAAAAATGGGTACATAATCACATGTTGTCCATATCATAGTTAAATATGTTAAGTTAAGTTAACAAGAGTTTCCAAATCACAATTGTGCTCCTATTCTAACCAGCATGGCCTTCATAAGTCAAAACTAAAGAAAGCATTTTCCTAAACAGGCCTACTGATGGAGGTTGAAATATTTCTTCCATCAACCCTTTCCTTTTACACAATGATCCAACAAAACCAAAACAAATCCTCACATATTTCTAAAGGTGTTCCCTAAGTGCAAGTTAAGAAGAATACCCTAGCCATAAGGCCTTTTCTCACAGAGAAAACAATTTAACACAAGACACAAAAAGGACTTACCTTGGAGCAAATGGAAAGAAACAAGACTTGGAGTGACTTCCCTTTCCTAGACAAAATTATTCTTGCTTACTTACCCTCAATGGGCTGAAAATCATAGACTATTTAGTAGATATAATTTCAGAGATAAGGTGTGAGATATTTATTGTGATTTAGTGTTAAATATATATCCTTTTATAGTGATTGGAGGGGCTTCATATAAGTAGTCATTGGAAAACTCTTTAGTATTAAGTAATTTATTAATATGTTAATTTATATAATAAGAGTTATGAACAAGTTTTCTTGTGCCCTAAGAAAAATGTGTGCTACCTTTTATGATGTACATAATAGGTTTGTAAAATTATAAATTAGTAAGGCCTTCCTAATGTTGGAGGAGACTAGATATTATTAATAATATTAATTTGTCCAATTATCTTTATTATTATTATTATATTATAGCAGCATGTTTTTCCTTAAGCTCTACTAAAATTTGATGCCAATGATTGCCTTAATGCATATGGTCTTACCAAGATTGTGAAGTCAATGATTGATTTAGTGTCTTTGGATCTTGAAATTTCTTCAATATCATACTTACTGTCACTATATTCAAATGAATTTTGATGTCATATATTGACAACCGTAGATGAATAAGGTGTCATGTTAGTACCCCCCAGGGTTTTAGCCCACAAAACTAGGTCTTCAATTTCAAACCCAATTTTCTCTCAAAACCAAGAGGAACCATGGGGTGTACCACATATCAACATAAATATTTCTTTGAGGAGAATCTAATAAAATATATTGTTGACACAAACTCCGTGATTTGACTTACCAAACACCCTCGACAATGTCGAGTTACATTCTCAGTCCAGGTAACCCAAACCCTAGGACTTCGGTTTGGAACCATCCAACAGTGTAGCTTCCATCTTGATGTAATCTAACAAATACTAAGAGGCATTCAATAAACATTTTACATCAATGACTGGTGTCTTTGAACAAATTCAAACCCAGTCAACTCCATGTGTTGACATCAATAAAAACACCATCCACCAATCTCCCCCTTTGACATTGATGAAAACACATGTACACCTCCTACGAGTACAACTTCACACATGTACTCCTCCTATGAGTACAACTTCCCCTAACATCATGCTTCATCTCCTTCTCGAGATTTCAATTCCCTTCTTAGGTTTTTATCTCCTCATTTGACATCAATGGAAAAAGGTTACTCCCCATGAGAATTTTATTGCTTCATGTGGACTTGTTATTTTCCTATGCTCCCATTGATGAGAAGACATCTTGTAATAGTCTGTCAATGGCGATCCCTATGGACCTATGTCATGTATGTTCTTCCCTTCAAGAGAAACCTTCCTTTGTGAACATGTAAGCTTCAATTGTACTCCTCCCACTAAACCTATTATGAAACTGCCATCTTGTTCGAACTAGTTGTCTCAATCATAAACTTGTACCATATAATGCTGCATAAACTCCCCCTTTACAAACTTCAAGTGGTAAACCAAATGGATTCTTAAATATAGTGATTCACCTAATGAGTCATCTTTACCCAGTTCCTTACAACCTATTATGAATCTTGAAAGCATGACTGTAGGGACTTTCATGTCTTTATACACATCTTATTTATCTTGTACCTAACATTCATGTATTTTTTCTTCTTGTACATGTTTCCTATTCCAAACCTTCTTATTCTTGTCATCAATATTAATGATTGATTCTATTTTTTTCTTGCAATGATGAGGTATGTGTCCATAATTGTGACTCTTGTAACATTCAATATTTGAATGGTACCTGCATTCTTGAGCTATGTGTCCATGGTTATGACATTAAAAGAATTCAATGTCATCCATAGAAGATGTCATCTGGTATTTGTCTCGAGAACATTCAAACTTGCTTCTAGAGTTTTGTAGATAATAGTTGTACCTACCAAAAACTTCACAATCCCTAGCCATATGTCCATAGTTAGCACATGAAAATCAATAACCATGAAATAATGTGCATACTTGAATGGTTCATTTGGAATTGATGGTCCTTGATAATTGTAACTATCAACAAATTTACAATCCCTAACCATATGTCCATAGTTAGCACACAAAAAACAATAACGATTAAATAAACAAACATACTTGAATATTTTTAATTCTTCTCTAGAGACAATGATCAAGTCTCTTTGTCCTTGACTTCTTTGGCGTCATTCTTCAGAGTTACAATGTTCTTATTTGGTTCAGTCATCTTCTCAATCTCACTATGTGATGGGACCCAGCCCACTTGGCAGCGCTTTGAACTTTATTACACACCTGGAATAGATTAGGTGGCGAACAAAATATCTCTGCTCGTGGCTTTTTGTGACGGTGGTAGCTGGTGTAGTTAATGCGGGAGTTAATGGTCAGTACTCTGCCTCGAAACACACCTTAACCCTACCTTTCTTGCATTCTCTGGATTGTTCTTTGGTATTTTGCTCTGCTGCCGTCGAGGGTTTGTTGGTCTCTGCAACAAAACTTTGTATGCGTTATGTTGTGGGTTTGTTGGCTCTGGATGCTGTCTGAGAACTTGAATCCGCCTCTGGTTAACCTGTTTGTTCATTTTATGGCAATGTTGCTTGACTGTAGAGTCTATTCGGCCTGGTTCTGTGGCTCAATTTTGGTAAGTTACTCTGCTATTTCGTTTTTCCTTGTATGCGTGGGTTTCAGGTTATATTCTCGCTTCTCGTTGTGGCTATGATGCCTGTTGGCTATGTTTGTGCTATGGTCCTAGCTCAGTTCCTTCGTCGCTTTCAATGGCTTTCACTGTATTTTCGTTATATGTTTTTCTGGTTCTCTGAGGTCTCTGGTCCGAATTCCGTTTGGTGTTATTTGTCTGTGGTTATTCTCCTTCTCACAGTGCGGCACCGTCTTGGTTGGAAGCACAGGGCTTCTCAGGCACGCATCCTCAGTTTAAAACAGGTAAGGAAACCCGTCTCTGCTTCAATTTGGCTCTTCATCTAGTTCTGGGTCTAACCCAACTCGCTCCTTTGCTCGACAGTTGCTCAGTCTCGTTCACCTTGTCACGATATGCCGTCTGACTACGCTCTCCAGGTAAAAATCCTTTTCGAAATGTTAGCTTCTTACAGGTTTTTGTCTCTCCTAAGTTTTCTTTACACCATACACACTAATGCCTCGCATTCGATTTCTTGCAGGTCTTTGTTGGTGACCTGGGCGGCGTATCTTCCTACACTTGGCTATTTGGTCGTTCGCCTCCTGGGTAGGCCTGAAACTTCATTCTTTGTCTGTAATTTTCGATTTCTACGGAAGACCCGTCTCCTGGTCTGGTTTCTTAGTCACTGTACATGCTTATCCGACTGTAATTGGATTTTGTCACCTCTGTGTGAGATGTATAAGGATTTTGTGGCTTCTGTTCGCTTGTCTTGTTCAAACCCTAACTCGGGGTTTTTTGATTTGGCAAGGGTTTCCGATTTTCAGTCGTATTCGGCATTATTTATATTCTAGTAGTCTCTGTCCTCCGTAACATTTATTCGGCTCTACCAGTAGCACAGTAAATTTGGTTCTCTGATAATTGAAATGAAATTTTTGAATGAAAAAAATATTGTATGGTTGTTTTGTTACCTCCGCGTATTCGGACTCTGGGTTATCGTTCGTCCTTCTGTGTATTCGAAACGTTGGAAAGTTTGTAAACGTTGCTGTTTGAAGTCTCGGTCGTTGTTAACTGAACATCATGAACTGGAACTGTTGCTTCACCTCGTGCGAGAATGAATAGATGACTGGTAGTTTGGTAACTATGAATTCATTATGATTCTGCCTATTTGCTTAGTATTTGACTGTGAATAATGTTTTCACAGTAGCCATAACAAATTAATAAATAATGATGATATAGTTACTTGATAGATAGTGAAAACGTAAATGAATTTTAAACAAACACTTGTACAGATAATCTAGATGGACAATGGCTTCTCTGTTTTGAATGCTTGGTCTTTTCCTATTTCCTTTTATTCTGAATTAACTCTACTTTCCTCTCCTGAACTGAACCCCATTCTGTTACATTTGTTTTGACTTTATAGTCTCTGTTTTTCAGTTGATGCTTACAGTTAATTTAACTGTTACAGAATATAGTTACAGAATTTCTACCTCTGTCAATAACTACATCCATCCAGTATTCCAAGACTTGTAGGAACAGTTGGTTGTTATTTTCCTAATTACATGGGCTATTCTCTAATTAATCAATTGAAGCTACAATAATCCTAACTGAAAATAAAAGAGGTATCTAATTTTACTGACTTTGTAAAATAAAAGTAAATAAAAATTATTCCCATAAGAATTTGACAGTTCAATCGATCTCTAGCTTTTGAACCTGGTTGGAGTTCTTTCTGCCCAGTCACGGTGAGCTGGATGCTCCTGCATCAGGCTCCCAGGGTGAAAAGAGATCATGACTCCGGTTCATGAGCTCCTCTACCGATGTTCCTGTTTGTTCAATCTGTCTGGCGTCAAGCCATGAGCTGTCCTCAATCGGACGGTTCTTCCACTTGACCAGGTACTGAAAA
>APFE030876786.1:4460-14503 GCA_000404065.3 Pinus taeda | reverse complement strand
TGGACAGTAGAGTCAACCGCCCTTTCGGATTTGGTTTCAAACAATGATAGTTCAAACTGCTCATCAAAATCTAGATCTTCAAGATACTCAAAAATGTCAGGGCATGAGTGGGATTTGAACACGGGAGATATAGAGCTCTCTTGACGACGAATTCTTGAAATCAAATTGGGATTTTCGTAGATGTGCGGAGAATCTGAATCAGGATTAGCTCTGGTATATCTTCTAGAAGCCAGCATGCTATTAAGAAAAATCAAAGGACACAACCAACTCACTCAACCTATCAAATTCTAAACTTATCATCCGGAAGCTTAGAATCATGAAGAAGTAAGGGGAGTGATTTTCATCCCTAGCGGAGTCGCCACTATGTTAGCACCTAAATTCGCCTTAGGCTGAAGGAAGGCAAAATTCAGGGTAACCACAAACCACGCTCAGTCTGGTAGCTAGGCCTATCAAAATAGGGGAGGGCTCTCTCCGAGTCACGCTCAGAAAATAAGTAAACGAAATGGTCTGAGATGACTTACAGTGAAAGATTGATCTTAGGCTAGTGAGTAAATATGGATACAAGAAGCAATTTTTTATGAATGACTGAGTTTCTGGGTTGTATGGGACCAACGAACAACAATGAGCAAAGAATTTAATACAAAGGCACAGATTACTTCGTGAGGCAAGACAGGCGGAAAGTCTAGCAATTTAATTTGAAATAATGCGAAATGGAAAAATTGTTTAGGAGGGTGAAAAGGGCATGAACAACATGAATCCTTTTCAACAGAAGAAGAACATAGAACATGAAATTTTCCCACAGGCAGAGCAATAAACATGAATTCTACCTTATCTTACTTAGAAAATTTCACTGAAATGAATATGAATGAACTGTGGAACATAACGCAATACATATGAAAAAATAAAGAGAACACATTTGCTACACTCACACCACAAGAATCTCATGAAACAGAGCCACTGCCTTTCATTAATCCTCTGTCAAAATATACAATGAAGAACTGAGTTTCTCTCCCACAGTCTCCCAGAAATTACAAACCAACCAATCCTTTGCAAATGGTTTGCATACAATAAATAGACTATGCCATGAGGAAATAGAACGACCAAGAGTTGGGGAGTTTCTCAAATCATTACAAAATGGAAGTGGAAAGCCAACCATTAGTTATAGGTGCAGCGTTACAAAAATGACAAATGGCTTGGGTGACTGCTCGCCTTCCTTTGCCACTTCGATAGAAGCCAACCTAGAGTGAAAATAATTTAAACTTTGCCTTATGTGCCAAAAAAAAGTGAATTATAGATGATCGGGCCCACTTGGAGAAAGTCGTGAATCGAAATGTCGTGAAGCGGAAGTGATTTGGCCTTTTTTTCTATATGCATCGCGCCCAAATCTATATGCACCGCGCCAGTTTGGAGGCTATTTTGAGGTACCTGCAAGAGTCCAAATTGTGTCCAAGTGTGCTTTTTGGAAAGCCTAGCCTGTCTACTTTCCAACCCAATTGGAATTTTTGAATTTGGTGCTCATTTGCCCCTCCAAATATTCATTCTCCCAAGACTGCTTCCTATGTGTCAAAATAGGGGCATAGAGGTCATTTTTTGGGTGTTTTTGACCTCCTGGAGACTCAAATCATGCCCAAATTTATTGTCCATGCACCAGTAGTCGTGATTTTTCATGCTGAATCCAAAAATTCAAACCATTTGCAATTTGGAGCTCCCAATCCTAAGCGCCGCGCCAGTGGCGCGACGCACAGGGAGAAAAAACCTGTGTTGTGACCAAAAATTTGCCATGTGACCAAAATTGCCCCAAATTTCTTGAAATTTGGGCTGGAGGTTCTTTATGGGGTACTATGCTGGGCCACAGAGGCTTCAACCAAGATTCAAAACCGATATTGCTCTTTTTGCCTCTTTTGCCTCTTTGTCGCTTTGCTCAATTTTGCCTTCAAACTCCTTATCCGAGCTTTTGAACTCATGTTCCGTGCCCTGTAATGATAAGCCATCCCCCTCAGTATGGTTTTGTCCCTATCGGCCTTCTCCAGTAGTCTCTCAAGGTGCATGTTGATATGCTCGAGCCAAGACTCTCGGTCATTGTTAATCTCTTGCTCCAAGGGAGTGAGCTCGATCCTCTTATGCTGGGCAGCTTGGCGATTCTCACGGATGCTTTGCAGCTCCATGATCTCATGCTAGTCCTCAAGTTGTTTGTTCCTCTGCTCCAAATAACTGATAACCCATTGGGCCCTCTCCAAATTGAGTGACAAGTCTTGGATCTCCGTTTTCTGCTCCTGGATGGTCCTCCTAAGTGTGGTACTCTCCTCATCTGCATCATCATCCTGAATGAGGATGAAGTCGGCCTCCTATTCACTTGATGGCCCCTCGTCATGCATAGGCCTCTTGCCCTTGTTCAGTACCTGTGTTTTCGATGTCGGAAGCGAGGCCCCTTCCACCCCGGGTGGAGATAACACTTGCTTTGCTGCTGCAAACAAGTGCCTATTGCCTCTCTGATATGTGATGAATACTGGCATAGTAGTGGTCTCATGGTGCTCATACTGATGAGAAGGACCACCTATCTCATGCTCAACCTCCGATAATACCTGTGAAAAGTGCGAAGAGGTCACGGGAGATGAAGTTCCTCCCAAGCAATGCCCTGCAATCCCACTGATGATCCACCAAAAATCCAGAATAAGAAGCAAAGTGATAAACAGTTAAGTTGCTGCTTGAGGGGTCTTGTGCTGCATGAAGGTGTTCATTTCCTCCTATGTTCCTGCAATAAAAGGGAGTCATCATCCCGTACCCTGGTAAAGTGCATGAGCAACTTGATGTGATAGGCGGCATATAGACGAGAGACCTCCCCTCACAGCTGAAGTATTGTCATGAATCAAATTAATGAGTGGATGCATATTCGTCTTTCAAATATCGTGAATGGAAAGACCTCTTGGTGAGCTGCCTCAAGAAACTGGCCTTAATGTAAAGGCTCATAATGCCTGCCCTATCACCTTCTGTGTTCCTGTGCCACTGTTCCTCCAACATTTGGGTAATGCCTGTTGCTAATCGAGATAGCTTCGGTGTCCAGTGTGAATTGAACCTGGCCAAGAATAGAGTGACCTCCATTGAGGTTGAAGCCAAAAGACGGCCTAACTCATGATGAACTGCGAAACATGTACCACCCTTTGACAAAATTCAAAACATGATAGATGCTGGAAGCATGACATATAGCAAAAGGGTAGGCCTGCAATTCTGTGAGGGTAGTTGGCTCATCCCTAACATGTTTTCCACTCTTGTGATGTCTCCTGGGAGCCTGTTCTTCTGAGGATGAATCACTTTGTGTTTCCATCTCATACTCTAATGAATGCTCAGATGCCATGACTGTTGTGTGTATTGTACCTGGGCTGCCCTTTGATGATGGTATGAAACTAGGTGTTGTTGTGATATTTGCCTCCAAGGGGAACAATAAAAAAAAGGGAGTGTTAGGAGGGGAATAATATGATAGGAATAGGGGTTATGGGGAAAATGTTGTTTAGGGATATGTAGGAGGGTTTGGGGATGTTATAAAGTAGGGTTTTGGGGTTTTTGATAAGGTAGGGTTTTGGGGTTTTATAGTTGACAAATGAGTGGAGGGGATAGGGAATAGGGGTTTAGTAGTGTTTTAGGGTAGGGAAAATAGAGAGGAGATGGGATAGGAGAAGGGAAAAATGGAGAGAAGAGGAAAAATGAGAGGGAGGAAGAGCCTTGGCATCAATACCACATGTTTGCAACCCTAGCAACCATGGCTTTGATGTTTTCTAGTGGTTGATTTTATGAGTTTTTTGTTGCAATTATACATAGCCATGAACCACCATAACCTTCACAAAAATGTGACGAGAAAGCCAAGAGACAGACCCTACCTGGCAATTAGAAGGAATTCCAAAAAAATTGATGCAATTGGGAACAATTTCGGGCCTCTGTGGGTGTGCGCTGCGCCCTTTATATGCATCGGGCCCTTGTATTTTTAACACTGCTCGGTCGGGCTCTGTGTGCCACGCCCTCTATGTGTGCTGCGCCCCTCTGTGTGTGTGATGTGCTCCTGAAAATGATTCCAACTTCACTCCAAACACACACTTTGCTCTCTCAATGCTTTGCTATGTTTCTCTATGACCTTGATTTGCACAATGACCTTGGTTTTTGTGGAAACTTGTATATAAAGACTTTGAAGTCATGGGTTTAATTTTTTCTTCTTCAAAACCCACTTTGCTAATGTTTCATTTTGGCTCTTTTCACTGACTTAATGCAACACTGAATTTCACTTTTTCCTTTGAATTTTTAGCTAGAATGATGAAATTTTCGGCACTTTTTGCAGGGGTCGCATGACATTGCGTTTGGCCATGGAAACCATGACTGCACCTGAAGAAATCAACTGGCGACTTTTTTGAAAATTATCACAAATGTCACACTGTTTGACTTTTCTTCAAAACAAAGTTTTGAAGAATAGTTGAAGTTTGTCCACATGACGATGAAACTCTTTGAATCATAACTTTGTAAGGGCCTCCTTCTGGCCTGCATGGCTTTATTGGACGTGGTTGAAGACAAACTGACTAATCCCTAGACCTAATGACTGAAAATGACTCTCATCCATTAAGGATCGAACATTGACTGTCAGTGGACTTTAGTGAACATTGACAAAAGACCTAAGCCAGCAGGTGCCAGACATGAGGGGAAATGACTAGCATGACCTTTTCCGTCAGATTATGGCATGCCCCTAGCAGAATGCAACTGAGTGAATGGAGCGGGACTCCTAAAAATGAAATGCAGAAAGAGATTTGATCTCTGACGGAGGACTAACCAGATCGACTCTAACAGTAGGAATGGTGGGAAGATTTCAATCTGCTCCCAAACAATCCCATTTATTAGCTGTAAAAAGAATTCTCAGATATCTGAAGGGAACTTCTAATTTCAATCTTTGCTACCCAAAGGACTCAACATTGACTGTAGCTACATACACTGATGCTGATTGGGCTGGAAGTATATATGATCGGAAAAGCACTAGTGGAAATGCATTCTTCCTAGGAGACTGTTTGGTATCCTGGCTCAGCAAAAAACAGTCATCCATATCATTATCCACAGCCGAAGCCGAGTATATTGCTGCAGCAGGCTGTTGTACTCAGATACTATGGATGAAGGAAGCTCTAAAAGATCTCGACATATGTATAGATCAACCAATTACCGTCTATTGTGACAACACAAGTGCTATCAGTCTCAGCAAAAATCCAGTGATGCACTCAAGAACCAAACACATACCAATCAAGTATCATTTCCTCCGTGAGCAAGTAATTGAACAAAACATTATCCTGGAATATATCAATACTAAGGAGCAAATAGTTGATATTTTCACAAAACCTCTTCCTCGAGAAGCATTCGAACATCTGCGTCAAAAGATGGGGATTATTTCTTTATCATCACTCAAGTTCATTCATAAAGATGTAGCAGGACAGGGGGAGCAGTTTGACAGGGGGAGTCCATATGCATTCCTTTGCCATTGATGTCAAAGGGGGAGAGAGCAGAAGAATATTGCCATCAATAAAAAAGGGGGATATTGTTGGACACAGATTGTCATTGATGTCAATATGGCAATATTCAAGGAAGGAGACAGAGCCACATAAGAGGAGTAAACAGCCATCAGAGCAACAGAGCAAGCAGAACAGGTCCACCAGAGGAGCATACCAAGACAGAGGAGCCACATTAGAGCAAGAGGAGCAAACGAAGGAGACATATATATATATAGCATATATATATGCCAAAGAAGAGGAGCTATCAGAGGTAGAACCCATATATATATGTGTGTGTGTGTGTGTGTGTGTGTGTGTGTGTGTGTGTGTGTGTGTGTGTGTGCATGCATTTAAACACTATCGGGAGTTGCCTTAACACTATCGGCAGGCAAGCTATGCATCCCCGACAATACACTATTAGAGGCCAAAACTCACGTATATATGTCGTTACACTATCGCACGCGGAAACCAGACTTGAAAATATATGCAAGGGAGATTTTGGATCCTATCAGGTTCGGCACATCACATCGCACTTCGGAAGCGGGCGTTACAGTTTGTCAAGCGGCCCCTTTGCGATCGCTAATAGCGATTATCGCATTGGGAAATTGGAGTGGAGGTAATACAGTGTAAGGCCCTGACCATATGCGACTTGCGATCACCGATAGCGATATCGCATCAGACCTCCACCAAGGGCAAACCCCAATTGCGATGAACGGTTGCGGACTCGACGAGAATATCAACTGCTGTTTAATACCATATCACGTCCGCAGGAGGATTGGCCCATCGACCATCGGCGATGTCATGAGGTCACTATATAAAGAACTCTGGGAAGCCGTGATTTCCGATTGCGATAATGTTGTGGAGGAGCGGAACCGATGTTGTTTAAATGTGGGTGTAATAATTCTTGAAGTCCGCCCCCTTAGTCTTTTCGATTGTTTCGCACATATTTCCTGTGTAATCAAGTTTTTTTGGGCCAAAATGCCTATGATAACTGCTCTGATGAATTAGAAGGCTGAGCGTCAGTTACATGGGGTGTATCAGGGTGATGGAGATTGCGATTGGAGCATAACATGTCCGTTAAACGAAACAATCTCGGTGGATGCCTGTTATCATTGAAAAAATGGGCCTGTGTTACAGTTTTAACACACAGTGACCATAAAGCCAAGAAGTTGAATGGAAAGCCAGTACAGAGGAAGCCATAGCGACCAAGGAGGGAAGCTAAAAGATCAAGCGAGCAAGGAGGAAGCCAAAGAGCTAGCGAGTAAGCGGAAACGAATGGACAAAGGCATGAGAATGTATAAAACAGTAAAAACAGAGAACTATTGTAGTTGTTGGTGTAATGAGGGACCAGAGGGTGAGGTAGTAGAAGTAGCGGAGGTTGTAGAGGTATCAAAAGCAGCAAAGGCAAAAGAGGCTGCAGAAGCAGTGAAGGCTGTAGAGGTAGCAGAAGCAGCAGAGGCAGGAGAGTAGGAGTGAGAGAACCTCAGTTGAAGAGAGTGTAGTAGCATACCAGTTTATACCAAGGTTGGGTTGGAGCCCAAGAGGTTGGAGCCTCATAACTGAACAGGATTGAAGTCCTTGGGAGTTGGTGCTCCTAAGTCCAAGATTGGTGTCTTGGCAAAACAGAGTTGGTGCTCTGGAGGTTGGAGCCTCATTGAAGTCCCAGTTGGAGCTTGGAAACTATTCACAGTCAGATATACTTATATTGTATTTATTTCATTGCACTGTCTTCAGTTTTAATAAAAGCATCTATTCCAGCTGTTGATTTCTGTGCTCTGTGTATACATATACATATCTATATATGATTTTGGCAATCACCAGAACAAAAAATAATAAATACTGATTCACATCCCCCCCCTCTCAGTATTTCCAATAGAGGAAATATTTTCACTCCAACTAAAAAAGATATTACAGTTCCACCTGTGAAAGTGTATATTCAAGATTGACATAAAATATCCTTAACATAAATAGCTAATCCAAAATAACCATCAAAGGATGTTACATCAGGAAAAATATGAGTCCTAGATATATACCAAATGACATGGACACGAATGGAGAGAGATCGCTCCTTTTATGAGTGTATTTTTATTTTGAAGAAATTTCCCTTCTTTCATCCCAACCTTTGATTATCCAACTTTATTAAGTGTATCCTTCATCTGTAACGCCGATCCTTGAATGCATTTATTTTTCTCTTTGAGTTTATTATTACTTTTTTATTTGGTCCATGAGATCCCCATCCCAATTCGTTTAGGAAAAATGCATTTCCTTTAATTGTTTGAGTACCAAGAACATTGCATTGTGTGAGAGGTAGACACTTTGTTAAAGCTTGAACCTTCAATTTGTAATTTTTTTTACTCTTGCATAGAGCTATTCCATGAGTTCATAACATTTATAGTTTCAAGAATTTTTATAAAGAATGAGATCTCATGTTTGTTTATCATATGCATATTTAAATGAATAAGGTCATTTAAATATATTTGAAATTCTAGGCCATTAGTCTTATTTTTCTCATGTATGAATATTGCTTCAAACTTATTTTTAATACATTTTATTTTAAAACACTTGGTCCACTCACAAGTGTATATTGTTGAATGTTATATTTATTTATGTGAACATACATATTTCAAATATGAGAGTGAAAGAGGAGTAAACACCTCTATAAAAATGTAGGGAGAATATTAAACATTCCCTAGGATGTTGACTATTTTTTTTGCTAGGAAATGTAATACCCTTGCTCGACCCTTGTGTTGTACATGTACACATGTGGATATTGAGGATGGGGTGCCTCGAATCCACATGATTAGGCTGGTGGGATGATTTATGACGTGTTAAGGCCAAAGTTCTTATGTAATGGGTCTGAGGACAATGTTATTTAGGCTGCTGAGACTAACACATTTGATATAGGCCGATGAGCTGAGTTATATTATGTGGATTGCATGCCCATGTAGATATGTTAGATATCTTTTGGGATCACCTCCCCCAGGTATATATTTCGTTTAGGCTAAGTGGCTAGAGGGCAAAGATGGTAAATACAATGTAACTTTTTTACATATATTATAATAATAATAATAAAGTAATGGTTGGTTGTAGGGCCCACTCCATGGTAAAATACTATGGATTGGAAGTGCAACTCCACGGTGGCAAAGGGAATGGGTGATGCGATAGGTTTTGGAGAAAAGGACACTTGGGGCCCATGAGGCCTCAGAGGGCACCACATGGAAAATAGAGGCCATGCACTTATAAAGGTGAAGGTTTTTCCCATGGGGAATCAATTCAGTGATTTCATTCAACTATTCATGGTTGAATGATGGATTAGTCAGGGAGTCCTAGGTTTGGACTTTGGAACTGATTGAGCAGTCAGTGAGTCCTGGGCTTGGACTCTAGTGTACTTGACTAAGGCATGGTTATTCATTTAATCATGTTGGATATGATGCATCCTTGTTTGAGAGCTTGGCGCTCTTGTGTGTGAGCCTTGGTGGCTTTAGTAGCCATGGAGTTCTAGTGGAACTCAGTTCAAAGATAGTTAGTGGGTCATGAGCTTGGACTCTATAACTAAATAAGGGTTATTCAATTTGGTCGAAAGGGTGCCTATATTCCCGGGAGTAGTATAGATCTTGGAGCCACGAGATGAGATTGTTCCTCGCTAGCTATAAGGCACCCTGAAAGGTGGGCATCACTGAGAGACTCAGGATGCGCCACTTGGGTGCAAGTAAAGGGAGCGTGAGATTGTGGATGGAGACTGAGCCTATAGGGATCAATGCTCTGACCAATGTTTATTATTTGGTTTTCACTCTTTCCTGTGGAGTTGCATCCCCAACTCATGGGTGACCCATGGTTGATATTTATGAACCACGCGGTCTACGACTAGGTGGAATGTGGAGAGTCCATAACCAATTGGGCATTTTTTATAGATAAGTATCTACTATGGCTGATGATATTTTATCTGTTTTGATTATAGCCATAATTTGCATTTTTGTTATATTTATTGAGTACCATGTGATGCATTTATTTATATGATTATGTTTGTGAGCCCTAGTTTGGGTTTGGTGCTAATGAACTTATTATTCCAATGTGCTGTGTATTCTATGATGTGTATGTTACTGATTATTTGCATGAATTTATTCGTAAATTATACATGGTTCTCAGAGCTAGGAATTGCATGCTAGTATGCATGTTTATATTTATTTTTTATTTTAATGAATTAATTCCAGGGATAGGTGCATTCAGCACGACATAATTGGTACAACCAAATTGACAGATATATAGTGCACTAAGTGGTCACATAGTACCAACCATGGGCAGTGTGGCCCCAAGGGTTTGGAAAGGTACTGTTAGAATATTATATATATTACGGAGCAATGGAGCACATAAAATATTGCAGAAATATAAACACAGAAAACGCACAAAACAAGAGAGACACAGATATACGTGGTTCACCCAGTTTGGGCTACGTCCACCTCGAACAGCCATTCCTTCCTTTCTTTTATCCAGCAAAATGAAGAGATACAACCTACAGCAAAGCCGCTGTAATAT
>APFE030876784.1:140016-164673 GCA_000404065.3 Pinus taeda | reverse complement strand
TATGTGATTAATGTTGAAAAATTCATTTATGTACAAGTTGATTGAACTTTTACTATTTCATGTTACAGGCAAAAGTCAAATCTTTTTAACCATGATGATAAAATATTTATAAATGATTGTGAGTTCATTCATATTGATAGTTGGGCAAAAGATGATAGTTGTATGTCTATGATTTTTAATCGTGTGGACAGAAAGAGTCATAGCCAAATACTGAGTTATGATGTTGTTGTGAGAAAACTAACATATGAAGACAAAGAAGGATGGACCGGTTCCTGACTCTAATGATAATCTCTCAAATTTGGTTGTAAGCTCCTCCACTTCCACCTCTCTTTCCCTTGTATTCCCTTCTGGAGTATCAGTCATTAAATTGATTTCTTCATCTCTTTTGTGAAGAGTCACAATCTTCTCAATTTAAACCAGATTGGAATTAGTTGATATTGTGCATGCACAGCTATGGATACGAAATATTGAAAACCGCCTATAGAGATTACTTTACTACACACACCTCCCATATACCCAACAGTATTCACACACAATTATATAACCCATAGCCAGCACCATAATTTATATGCATACACACAGCACCATAGCATTTCTAAGGAGGATTTGCGCATACAGTCAACATACACATAGAAAATTCAACCAAATTATAAAGAAAATTCTTCTGCATATACTACTGCCCTCATCCCAAAAGAAAACCAAAGAATTTAACTGCGCATGCAGTCAACATACACATAGCATTTGATCTCAATCTGGCTATTCTGGTTTCAATCGCTGGAGAATGCTTCCCATCCCTCCGCTGGAGAATCCGTTTCCTTGGTATGTAATCTGCTTCCTCTATGTAACCTGCAGTTCATATTCATTTGCAGTCTATTGCCGAGTTAGGGACACCTTCTCTGACCGAAGCTGGTCGATTTGTATTTCAACAGCGAATTTTAATATCGCTCTCTAAGTTCCCACTGTTAAAGAAGCCATCAAAGGCATAACAAGAACGCTACCCACGCAATAAATAACACGGTCTTACTCCTCGCAATGTCTTTCCACGCAGTGTTTGAAGTCGAACAACCATATCAGCTAGATAAACTTCGAGACACTGTTGGAAACATCAATAATGTGAATTTTTGTTTTTGTTGAGGTGCATGCCCCTTCTCCATCGTGAGTGCAGTGGTTTTGATCGAACCCTTCTCGGCCTCTCAGCACGACCAATTACAAATTCAAAAATAAACGATGCATGTATGGTATCGTAATAACCATTACTCTCAAATGCCAGAGGGCTGTAAAATTATACTTTGGAATCGATGGAAATTTTCAACTGTACAGCAATTTGTAAAATATCCATTAATCATATAACATTCAGGCATTCAGGCTTTCATGAGAGCGAGAGAGTTTCACAACAACATTCCTAACCTCGCCTCCCTCCCAAGCATTGCGGCCAGTCTTTTCTTTTATTCATAATGGATTACTTTATTTAGTACAAAAGTAGCCTTTTATATAGTACATTAAGGCTTTTACAAATTGTCTATCTTGTAAAACATAGCAAGTTTTATTCATCCCCCTTATCCTACTTTAAAAAAAAAAACAGCGTGTTTTATTTTTTTCCTATTTTAACTAGAAAAAACATCGAGACTGTAGGCTTTTTCTTTCGGAGTCGCATGCTCCTGCATCAGACTCCCAAGGTTGAAAATTATCATGATCTCCTGATCATGCATTTTAGTCTTTGTTCTTGTCTTCCAGGATCCCATACTTTGTTCTGCAACCGTCCAAATGCTTTATTCCTTCGCTGTCGTTGCATTTCTGTTGTCTTTTCCTCCATTTTCTTCTTCGTGTCAATCAGGTTCAAGTTCTGATTGATCTTGCTTGTTGTTATTTCTATTTTCTTCCATTTGGATTGTTGCATCATCAGCTGCCATATTTCTTCAATTTCTATGTCTAGCTTACTGTTGTTGTTCCCAATTTCTGTTAATTCAACTGCCACCATATATGTTGCTACCACTGTCGCCATAGATGTTGCTACCTCCCAAGCTTCCTGTCCCTCTGCAACATGCTTTGGCTCATCAGCTGTAAACACAGTCAAATTGTTAGCATTAAAATCACAAGACCCACTGGTCTTATTTGTCGATTCAGTCACCAACTTTTCTCTCTGCAGCTCCAAGTCTTTTTCAGGACCCAAAAAATTTTCACTGGCTTTCTCTGGCAATATTTCAGCACGCTGATTTGTATTCACTATGAGACTGTCAGCTAGTCTCGCCTTCTTACCATCTTCTGCTTCCTGACTGCCCTTCATGAAAACTTCCCTGCCTTGTTTCCTCAGCAAATTAACCTGTGCATAAGTCCTCTGTCTCTCCAGTTCTCTTCTCTGAAGATCTAGTTTCCTGTACAATTCAACAATTTCATTAGGAGTAGATCTTGGAAACTTCACACAACTTTCTATTCCTTGAACAACTTTTGACCAATCTTCAGCTGGTCCTTCTTTCTCTGCATCAACATCCTGATTAGATTCCTTCTTTATGACAATATCAGCCAATTCTCTTTCACCTGCAAACATACACAAATTGTCAGATTTAAAACCATGTGATCCTTTGGTCTTACTTGAAGTTTCAGTCTTCAAGTCTTCATCTTCACTATCTCCTAGAAATTCTCCTTGTTCCATTTCAACTTCCTCTTGACTCATCTTCTTGCCATTTACCTTGGCATCCTCTTTCTTATGTCCTCTACTGTGGCTTTTTCCTGAACCTCTGCTATGACTACTAGTAGTCATCTTCTTCTCGTCTTTCTTTATGCACTCCTTTGCAACAAGCCTCTGCAATAGCTAGTCCTCCTAGCTGCAATATTACCTCACTAAGCTCTCCTTGCTTAGTCTTTTGGTAAGCACGGGTCCTCCGTCTGGAACCTCTTCCTGAGCAACACCTTTGCTCCTTCTAGGCTTCTGCAATCTCCCACTCTCTCTTGAGAACACTTCAGTTGTCCTCTCTATCCAATTCCTTATTGGATTCTTTAGGTTCACTGCCACTCCTCTGCAACCATAAACTTCAATTCATAAATTTCAAATCAAAAAAATCATCTCACCTTTAATATCTTGCAGGATCTTGTCTGCCATCCTGTTCACTTGCAATTGTGTATGCTGCATATCAGATTTAAAATCTGATCTTCATCATTCATCACACATTCAAAAATACATTTCAGTTCAACAAACCTTCTTGCATTCATTCATCCACCGCATGCAATTAATTTAACTTAAAAAAAAAACTTGAATCATCAAATAGAGTTATTCCAGCTCTAATACCAACTTCCGCTGCTCTGGAATCCTTCTCTCCGCAGGAAACTTTCCCTGCTTTGATACCACTAATGATGGACCGGTTCCTGACTCTAATGATAATCTCTCAAATTTGGCTGTAAGCTCCTCCACTTCCACCTCTCTTTCCCTTGTATTCCCTTCTGGCGTATCAGTCATTAAATTGATTTCTTCATCTCTTTTGTGAAGAGTCACAATCTTCTCAATTTAAACCAGATTGGAATGAGTTGATATTGTGCATGCACAGCTATGGATACGAAATATTGAAAACCGCCTATAGTGATTACTTTACTACACACACCTCCCATATACCCAACAGTATTCACACACAATTATATAACCCATAGCCAGCACCATAATTTATATGCATACGCACAGCACCATAGCATTTCTAAGGAGGATTTGCGCATACAGTCAACATACACATAGAAAATTCAACCAAATTATAAAGACAATTCTTCTGCATATACTACCGCCCTCAGCCCAAAAGAAAACCAAAGAATTTAACTGCGCATGCAGTCAACATACACATAGCATTTGATCTCAATCTGGCTATTGCAGTTTCAATCGCTGGAGAATGCTTCCCATCCATCCGCTGGAGAATCCGTTTCCTTGGTATGTAGTCCGCTTCCTCTATGTAACCTGCAGTTCATATTCAATTGCAGTCTATTGCCGACTTAGGGACACCTTCTCTGACCGAAGCTGGTTGATTTGTATTTCAACAACGAATTTTAATATCGCTCTCTGAGTTCCCACTGTTAAAGAAGCCATCAAAGGCATAACAAGAACGCTGCCCACACAATAAATAACACGGTCTTACTCCTCGCAATGTCTTTCCACGCAGTGTTTGAAGTCGAACAACCATATCAGCTGGATAAACTTCGAGACACTGTTGGAAACATCAATAATGTGAATTTTTGTTTTTGTTGAGGTGCATGCCCCTTCTCCACCGTGAGTGGAGTGGTTTTGATTGAACCCTTCTCGGCCTCTCAGCACGACCAATTACAAATTCAAAAATAAACGATGCATGTATGGTATCGTAATAACCATTACTCTCAAACGCCAGAGGGCTGTAAAATTATACTTTGGAATCGGCGGAAATTTTCAACTGTACAGCAATTTGTAAAATATCCATTAATCATATAACATTCAGGAATTCAAGCTTTCATGAGAGCGAGAGAGTTTCACAACAACATTCCTGACCTCACCTTCATCCCAAGCATGACGGCCAGTCTTTTCTTTTATTCATAATGGATTACTTTATTTAGTACAAAAGCAGCCTTTTATATAGCAAATTAAGGCTTTTACAAATTGTCTATCTTGTAAAAGATAGCAAGTTTTATTCATCCCCCTTATCCTACTTTAAAAAAAAAACAGCATGTTTTATTTTTTTTCCTATTTTAACTAGAAAAAACATAGAAACTGTAGGCTTTTTCTTTCGGAGTCGCATGCTCCTGCATCAAAGAAGCAAAGGGAGAGATAGTTAACATTTATCAAAAACCACAATTATTGATTAACTATCTTATAGACATATGTTCAAATGAAGGAGATTGGGTTCTGGATTTATTTTCTAGCTTAGGGAAGTTTTATTATATGAAATCGAATTTCAATATGTTATTTTTTAATTAATATGTCATTGTACTAATTTACTTCATTATTTCTTTTGTGCTTGATAACTAGGTACAACACTAGCATGTTTCCTTCAAAAATGAAGAAATTGCATTGCAATTGAAAAAGATCCATTACAATGCAATTTCATTCAGCAAAGAATTAATGCTCTTCAAATTCTTCCAGATGCAATGCAAGAATTGGGTTGAAGAAATGGGACTTTAGTGAATCACGTGTCGCAAAAAAGGCAAAGGAACCTCAACCACCATTACATGGGATGTTTGGAAAGACATACATTGGGAGATTGGCAAACATGAAAGATTCATTAGAAGACGAGAATGAGCAAAAGGAAGCAAAAAATATTGAGGAAGAAAACAATGATGAAACTCTAGAGGACGAAGAGTTTGGATTACGTGAAATTGTTGATTAAATTTAAGTTATGCTTGGAAATCAAGCTCATTTTTGTAACTATTAAGTAGTTATACTTGCAATGTTTTGACTTTGACATTTTATGAGAAGAATATACACTCAATTGAGGTTGTTATGCGTTGAATATTTGCAATATGTGATTTTCGCATTGATTTTTAAGTTAACCAATATTTTTTGAAAAAAAAAGTGATTATTATTATTTTTTTGATATGAAATTCATAAAAAAGCTATTATTTAACTATTTTTAGTTAAAATTTTCGTATAAAAATTGTGATTTTCGCATGTCAATTGTAGCAAAAAATTATCAAAACGTGTAACTTTTTAATTATATTTATGTTAAAAATGTCTATTTTTATGTCAGTTGTTAGAAAATATTGTTTTTTAGAAACAATTATTTCCTGTGGATTGAAAAATTAATTACCAATGTATAAATATGTAGAATATTGAAAAGTCAAAATATCAACCTTGTTTTTTAAATATGCGAAACAATAAAAACCTCACTACAAAAAAAAAAAATTAAAATAAAAACAAGAAAATATGAAGAAAAAGACCACTTCAAAAATTGTTAAGTTTACAAAATAATTATTTACATTTCATACATTAGAAAATAAAAAAAGTTAACAAAAACATTTTAAAAAAAGAGTCTGGTGCAGAATTACCACGTTTTTAAATCAGCATAAGAAACACTACCATCATAAAACACAATGTACATAAAAAATTTATAGTGCCAAAAACTAAGCTTTAAAAAACACATGTGTGTTCTGCATAACCCTTTTTTGAAATCGAGTCACTTTTTTGCTATCTCTACAAAACAGGTAACAGTATGGGTTCCCGTTTCAAAGTTTACATTGTTTACAATTAAGGAAACTGAAAAACTGAAAGAAACAATGGTGGGGGACCACGTAGAATAGGCGGGTGGCCACCAATATCCACTTGGATTAGCACCAGTCCTGGTTTATCCTGATTGGAACAAGCAATATCATGTTCATATTGACGTTTCGGTATTGCCTTGGGGGGCGTCCTGGCTCAGCCCAGAGATGGAAATATTGATCATCCCATCTTCTTTGATAGCAGAAAATTATCCACAACAGAGAAGAATTATACCATGACTAAGCATGAAGCACTTGCGATGGTGTATTCACTACAAAAGTTTTGGAACTATCTTCTGGGGGGTCTGTTCAAATTCTTCACTAATCATTATGCCCTGAAGTACTTGCTGAAAAAGCTTGTACTTGAAGGAAGGATTTGTAGATGGCTTCTACTATTTCAGGAATTCACATTTGAAGTAATTATTAAACCAGGAATATTGAATGTGGGCCCTTATCATCTTTCTCGTCTAGAGTTAGGCAAAGTTGGGGGGTCATTAGATGATCAGTTGCCAGAGGCTGACCTATTCTAGGTTGAATTCATACCAAACTACTTGGAGGACATTGCAATATTTCTCACCACATGTAAATTCCTGAAGGGATACACAACACCACAGTGAAGGTACATGGTGGTTTGCGCTACAAATTACCAATTGATCACACAACAATTGTACAAGTTGGGCCTTGATCAAATATTGTGAAGGTGTGCTCTTGACCATGAGCGATAAGATGCATTATGGGAATGTCACTCAGGGGTTGCGGGTGGCCATGTTGGGGGGGAGCCCACCACAAGGAAAGTGTTGTAGGTGGGACTATGGTGGCCAACGCTTTTCCGGGATGCGAAGGAGTACACCTAGAGATGTGATGTTTGTAAGAGGGCTGGGAAGCCATCACATGGGGTTGAACTTCCTTTGCAACCAATAAGAGCACTCCAACCCTTTGATAAATGGGAAGTCAACTTTGATGGACCTATCAACTGATTGGCACAACACTCACAAGCTAGGTAAATTATTATGGCCACATATTACCTTACTAGATGGGCCACTGCACTAGTTCAAGATTGCACCACAAACACTGCTGCAAAATTTATCTTTGAGAACATCATCTCTCAATTTGGGTGCCCTCAAAGTCTCCCTAGTGACCAGGCGACCCACTTCATTAATTAGACAGTCACTTCATTGCTGCAAAACTTCATGATACAATACCATAACAACATCCCATATTGCCGTCAAGCAGATGGTACTATGGAAGCCTATAACAAAATCTTAGAGAGGGGACTCACCAAGATCTGCCTAGCTAGTTGAGGCAATTGGAATGAATGGGTGCTAGCTACACTATGGGATTATTATACAACCATGAAGTGCTTGCACAAGTATACGCCATTCCAACTTGTGTATGGCCAAGAAGTTGTAGTACCTACTGAGTTTACCATCCCCAACATTTTTATTGTGAAGGCCACTCACATGACAAACGATGAATCAATTCCAAATCAGTTAGAAGAACTCTGGGAGCTAGATGAAGCTAGATTTGTGGCGGACTTCCACCAAACTATTGAAAAACAGAGGTAGAAGGCATGGGATGACAGGCACATCAAGTGGAAATATTTACAGTTGGAGAACATGTTCTATTATATGATAGTAAGTTCCTAAAGCATCCTGAGAAGCTGAAAATGCATGGGTTAGGATCGTTCATAGTTATGCAAGTGAAAGAATTAAGAATTTTCAAGCTTGCACATTTGGATGGAGTCCTATTGCTTGGATGGGTGAATGGTGCATGATTGAAACCTTTCCATGGCTCAACCAATTCTACACCAAATTGATTTAATCTTCGAAAGGGGATCATAGGTAGGTTTAGGTAGAATTAGTCAGGCCTTTTTAGTATGTCAGATGCGTTAGTTAAATTAGTTGTTCAGTTGTCCCAGTCAAAGTTGGTCAAGAATAAACTTCTATGAGTTATTTTAGTTGTGGAAGTATTTTCACCCCACCGCAATTGCTTTTGGTCGGGGAGTCACACGTGTTAGCCACCGTATCCGTAATAATTAAGTAATAATTCCCTATGTTAGTTCAAATTTGGGTTAAATATTTCCCATAATATCCTTGGCACAATCCCTTCATCAACTTCTAGGTGTCTTCCATTATAGCACCATAATTACCCATCAATTCCACCCTGCTTTTTCAATTTTTGTGTCATCCAAGTCAGGTCCAGCTCAACCGTCTTCATTACTGCCATGGTTGGGATTGAGTGGGGAAATTTATTGTATTAATTAGTTAAGTGGTCTAACAAAAATGTCATGTTGGGATTTTCTATTTAACTTGCATGACAACAATAAGTTTCTTAGAACCAAAAGCAAAGGTGGTCAAATTTCCTAGTTTGGAGTTTGTATCTAACTTCCCCTGTTCCCAACCCATGTTCAAGCTACCCATGTTCTTTGTGTATCATCATCACTCTGTAGCAATGAAAAAGACTATAATTTCTATTCCATACGTTGAGCCAAATTCAATAATTACATAGAAAGAGCATCTATATGGCAATTACAATAAAGTTGTGCTTATAAACAATGATCTCTTAGATTCATTCTAGTTTCTAGCACTCAAGCGGGAAGTCTACACAAAAGTTGTTATCAAAGACAACAAAATCTAGTAAAAAAAAGTTATAGATGACTTCAGGGGATTACAAGGTTGACGTTGTTGAATTTAAGAAGTCTTCCAGTATTGTTACACAACATTTTGTCACTATCTCTGTACTCCCCATTCCTTGATCCTGGAGGACCTCTACAATGAACCTTGCATGCTTGGCCTTCATGAAGAAACTCCCATTATGTCCCTCTTCATGAGAAAATCATTTCCCTTTTGCACCATTTCCTCTGAAACTTTTGTTTTTCCTAGTTACAAGACTAGCGCTAATGGCCTTTGTCTTACCCGTGCCGATGTGCAGAGATTAGCACTACTCCTCGCGCCGACTAGAGCGACTGAGTTGTGTTTCAGTCACGCCGGTCATGTTATGGAAAGTTTTTTAAATTAGAGCCGAAGCTTCCAGCTCTAGAGGCTCTGTAATGGAAGTCTCGTAAATGGTTTGGCTGGATGGGGTCGAGGATGACAATTTGGGCTCCTTTCCCTTATAATGATGGAACTACCTCAAGGGATAAGTCCTTCTCCCATGAGAAGAGGATCCATCTCCCATCCATATTTCCTATATAAACCTCCCTTCTTCCCAAGCACAAACTAGTCACAGTTGATAGTTTTGGCAGAGATATTGTTGAGTGTTGATACTATTTTGGAGTAGACAAGCAAGCCATTACTAGTTGTAGCTATCTAGTTGTGTGAGGGAGAAGTGTGTTTTGGTTTGGAGTGAAGCCTAAAGGGAAGAGCCTTTAAACTATTGTTGTTTGAAGCCATTATGGAATGCTAACAGAAGTGTGTGGGAACCTGGTCTTGTCAGAGGAAGACTGCAACGTCAAGACGAATGGTTGTAATATCTCTTTGATATTAATATATGCAACTATCGATTTATTTCCTACATGTTTTGTAATATTACATATCCATGTCTTAATACTTCTTGACTCATTAAGTAGGTGGAATTGTAATTTGTCTATTATTATGTTTGTGTGTTGTTGTTGTTTACTTGTTTCAGGAGCTTGAAGAAAGAAGCGAGAGATTGCTGGAGCGAGCAAGCAAGGACATCATCAAGCAAGATAAGCGACCAAGAGGTAGGCCCTCTTGATTGATTCTAAACTAAGGAAATATTCCATAGAATGTAATTGTTGTGGCTAGACCCATTATCGAGCTAGAGGAATTCATTCGTGTCCGCACTTATAATTTTACTTCGCACAAATTGGCGACTCCACTAGGGATCCCATCTTTTTGTTTATTTTGGATTTCATGATTTCGTGAAAACTTTTCTAGTTTCATGTTTTCCCTTTGGTTTTGTTTCTTTTCTCTTGCTTACTAGCCTAAGTCCGAAATTCATAGTAGTAGATATGGTCCCTATTTTGATTTTTTTTTCCTTAGTTACCTCGTCCAGTGTGCTTAATCCGCTGACAGTCATGCCAACTAGCGCGAATTGCTGGGGAACGGTCACGTCGACTAGACTCTCGCGCTTGTTGTCAGTTAGGTAGTCGCGTCGATGCGTGTAAGTGAAGATTATGGCTTAACCCCCATCTTGGCCAATGTGTTCTGCTCTTGTGTTTTTAACCCCGTAAGCTTTTTTGACTGTTTTGTCCCTAACTAGAAAGCTACTTTTCATTTGGTTTTGCTTGCTTGTTGGCTTTTTATATTTCTATTTGATTGATTGAGTCATTGAGTGGCCAACGACACTAGGGCATATAGTTGGTCACCCATTCAACAGTTTGTGAACTCACTAAGTCGAGTTGTAGGTGTGTTTACTCCTTGCATTTGTTTTTTTGGTCCTTTTTACAACTTTGTCCTCTTTTTACACAAGTTTGAAAAAGTTTCATTTACTAGCTTGAATGTTTCTTTCTCACATAGATTACATTGTTGGCCTTGTGTTTGGTAAAGTTGGTGTTCCATTGATCTGAATGAACTTCACTTTTCGTGTTTTCATCTGCTTGAAGAGTTCATTGTTTCGAAAACTTTTTCATTGAAAGATTGTATGAAAAAAGTTTGTTTCATTTTTTCATGAGAAAGTATGAAATTCTAACTTATTGCATCATTATGTTACGATAATTTGCATCTTTTTAAAGACTAGAATTGCATCAACATTTGAAAAAGGAAGATAATTTTTCATTTTGAAAGGACTAATAGATAAGTGCTTATCAGGAAATTAGGAATTGGAATGCATTTTTCATTAGTTTATTTTTTGAAAAAGTAAGGTAGTGAATGATCATTTCATTTTCAGTTGCTTGATTGTTTGCATTTGATTGAGTAGTTTCTACCCTCTCTAGTGTAGGCATTTCATCGAATTGAAAGGGTCTTGTCCCATTTAGTTGCATTTTAGGTTTTTCGAGTAGCATCGCTAAGACTTGAAAACTGAAACTTAACTCAAGATCAACTCTAAAATGAATTCGATTAACCTAAGGCGCATTTGACATTAATGATCATATCTAGAAGGTCTAGGCTAGAGACATGTTCCGGTGTCTTTAAACCTAGCAGCTATCGTTAGATTTGGCATTAGATAGTGCTAGCACGAATTTGTGCTCCTCATAATTACTTACTTGTACTTCTTGGTTTGCTAGGAGGTATTCTACAGTTCACGGTTGCCTGGTAATCCTATTTACCTAGATCATCCAGAGTAGTCATTTGATCTTTTTGACTCATTAAACTTAAAATATCATTCGAGCACTTGTCCTTTTGAGCTCATTTCTAGTCGAAAGTGATAGAGTCAACTTTGTTTCTTTCTTGACTCTTAAAAAATGAAAGAACATCAGTCTTTTATGCATCTTAATAATTGATTGCCCACAATCCAAAACATCCTGTTAGTCTTTTTGACTAAATCGTGAGTTCCCTTAAAAGAAAATTTTAAAAGCCTTGAATTTATTTGTTTCATTGACTAAGACAAGGTCATCATCACTGAACCATCTAGTTCACCCAATTCTTCTTCCTCTCCTCTATTTGAAAGATTGTCTGAGGAGTCGTTTCCTGAGTTATCAGAGTCACTTGAGGACCAAAATGCTGAATTCACAATTGTTTTGAGTGTTCAACCATTGTCATCTCGTCCTCCACCTACTTTCGATACAGGGTCATCTGCTGGTCTTAGCCTGGAATTTTCGGACAATCCCGTTTGAAATCCAAAGAACTCATCGACCACTGATGGTAAGCTTGGATTGGTTATCTATCCTCTGAACCCTCTGTTTGACGTTGTTGAGATATCACCACATTGTCCTTACATTTTGTACGACTAGCCAGGTGTTCCTTTGGAACTATCCCCCAGTACACGTTCAGCCATTCGTTATCGTTTGTTTTCAAACATGGAACCCGAAGGCGATACTCCAGTCACATCTCCGGATGAGTCTAAAGTTTCTACTCCACACTCTATTGAGGGGGAAGAATTGCAATTATATTTTCTTCCTAAGGGTTTCCCTTATTCGGAAGGTATTCCCGCTAGTTTGCCACCCAACTATGTGTCTTTGGGGCACTTAGTTTTAGGCACACCTAGTGCCTCATCACTCTACCATAATATTGTATGGGCATCTGGTGTCAGGTCTACATGAGGTCCTTTCATCATGAACACGACTTCCCAATAGGCTATTACTTCAGTCCCGGTGCAACCCACCATTCTGAATACTCTTGTGTCATCGATCCCAGTTATAAGTCAGTCACAACCGACAGTTTCAAATATTGTCTCTGTCAGTTCCTCTATCCCATTAGTTAGTGGCCAGATTATGCCATCGCCTTGGGGGCAGAACCTAAATGTCTCTATGGTGTCAGGTGCGACTAATGTGAGTGGCTCACAAGCTCACATGCTTGGCATAAACCAACCCTCTTCTGGTATTATTTAAAACCCTGCTGACCCTACTGTATCAAGCAATGTCCAGTACCAATAGGTTCAGAATCCCATTAGTCCATCTGGATCGAAAAATGTTCAGTATTAGCAGCCCTATGGGGCTTAGGTCCAATACCAAAATCCTTATGTTCCATATGGTTCTCAAGGATTGGTTAATCAACCTTACACCCTCCAATCTGGGCAGTACATTCAGCCTGGCTACAACCAGATTCAGTTTGGTAATTTCCCGATCACTATTCAAGTACCCTTGCAACAACAAGGACAACCTTTACAACAACTAGGGCAACCTTTGTTACCACAAGGGAAACCTTTGTTGCAGCAAGGGCTCTCCACGCAACAGCAAGGGCAAATTATCCTGCAGCGAGGTCTCTTGCAACAACCGCAAGGTCAATCCTTACAACAATTGCAACAAGCCGTGTAGCAACAGATGCAATATGCTTCGCACACCTCTCAACCCATACCCTTGCAGGGCCAACCTATGCAACCCAGGGAAAAATTTTGCAACTGCAAGGTCAACCCTTGCAACAACAAAACCAACCAGGGCAGCAACAACCCTTGTATACATACCAACAAGGTCAACTCTTGCGGGGGCAGGGTCAAGGTCAATTCCTGCAACAGCAGGTCCAAAATTCTCTTATCCTAGGTCAACAAGTTCAGAATCTTGTCAGCCAAGGGCACCAGGTAAAAAACCCCTACGTCCAAGGAAAACAAGTGTATTAACCTTATGCCCAAGGACTGCAAGTCCATCACCCTCTTGTTCAGGGACAACAAGTTCATCAGCCCTATGTTCCAGGACAACAGGTCCCATATCCATATGTCCAAGGTCAACAAGCTCAACAACCTTTTAACCCATACATTGCCTATCAACAACCTATGCTTGGATAGTTTCAATATATTCAACGTCAAAATCCTCCCTATGGTCAAGGTAATCTGCAATGGGGGTAGCCTCAGATGCCATATGGCTAAAATCCCCCACCGTGGGGCTAAAATCCTTACCAGCAGGGATGGGCTCCTCTCTATGGGCCCGCTTATCGACCTCCCATGCCATTACAAATGTTCAATTGTTTACCTTGGGAACTCTTGTTGGGTGAAGCCAAATTCACCTATGGGTTATAGTTTACTTACCAAGCATGTGAAGATGTCAAGTAAATGCCATTACAAATATTCAATTGTTTACCCCGGGAACCCTTGTTGGGTGAGGCCAAATTCACCTAGGGGTTATAGTAGGAGTGGTGATGTAAATTCCATTATCAAACACATATAAAGTAATTTATTTTGTTATTATTTTCTCATTTTTAATATAAAAACTATTTATTAAAAAAATAAATCCAAAATTAATAAATATCATGAATTTGAAAATTTTACATTATATTATTTTTAAATAGTAATATATTATAAACGATTAGGTGGATAGGGGATATGCATGTTTATTTTAGAATATGACTTTTAAAATTTTAATTTAATTATCAATAATTATTAGATGGATGGTACATATTTAATTTACACGAAATATTCAAGATTTTTATATTAATTTCGCAAAAATGGATTACATTTGATCAAGGATTTCTTAGCTCTCTGGCCTCAATCCGACCAATTTTTTTGGCCAAAAGAGTTGTGCAGTACTTAAAAACAAAAAGACAATTTTAAAAAAAACCAAAAGACTAACAAGCACTAATGCCCAAAAAACGTTCAGAACAAAAATTTTGTCAACTATCATCAAATTACAATGGAGGGTTTTGCATTTGTGTATTTTCCATGGGCCACCAGCGAGCCGTGCCCCTCATGGACATGGAAATCAATGTGAGTTATCCTCACTTCTATTTCATCCAAGTGTTCATTAAACCTGCGTTGGCTACAACGAACAAAAGCTAGATGGTCTAAGATTTCCCCTTCAAAAAACTATAAATTTTTTATGTAAGCAATTACCTTGTTCTTGTCTTTGTATCGTTGCTCTCGAAGGATGTCCAAGTTGGCTTGGATTCCACGCAGTTGTTAGACAATGGACTATAGCGTTGGGGGCTGCTCGACTCTTCCCTGTGATTGGGCTCGCTCCTGTGCGATTTTCTCCTCCATCATGCCACTCTCCTTATTGTGTTCTTCACTTTTCACTACCTAGTCTTCCAATTTCCCATGGTGGTCGGCTCCACATCGGGCCCTTCCCCTCTGCCTTTGCATGGCATTAATTCAAGACCAAACTAACCCCACCACCCTACTCCACCCTTGACCACACTTCGCCCTCAAACCAATGCACAGGAGTTTGGCCGACCTCGCCTTCCAAGCTAAGGTTACCTCCCCACACTCTATGTCCAAGACACAATTGGTTAAGTACACAACTCTCCCACTCCACCCACACTGGGCTACTTCCCATCATTGCAGAGAACCTACACCACTAATGCCACCACACCAATTTCGGGTCGTAGGGAATCTACACTACACTATCGTTAAAAACTAGCAACAGGAGGCAAAGAAACGATGTTGAGCACCACCCAGAAAATGAACCAAAAATCTAGAAACAAACACTACCCAGAAAAACATAGACACGCGTTGATACCTTTCCAAAGTAAGAAGAAAGGTTTGAAAGAGAAGATGAGGGGCAGTAGGTGCTGGACCACAAAATTCATTGTTGACTCCCAGGTCCCAGACTCCCCTCACTCGAACTCAGAACTAATTGTCAAAACTAGGCTCCCATCTCCATTGCAACATAAGACCTCAAATTGTCAGACTCAAGCATGCATGCACACGGAAATTTCTTGTGCACACACAACTTCCTCACCCCCTCTGCACCTCACTCCCATAACCAGCATCCAAAAATAGATAACTTCCCTTCAACATCGATCCGAAGATAAAAAATAGGGTTACAAATGAAATTTCTCAATATCTACCGAAAACAACACCAAATCATAGTGTTTGTCTTCTTGATTTCAACTTTGCTTAAATCACCTCAATCTGGTGTCGAATGAAGAAGTTATGATATTCTGAAGTTTTTGCCCAACAACTAAAAAGTCAACTTGCAGGGTTGAACGAGTTGCTAACTAGGCAGGACATACACTAACATCAGTAGCTAACTGGGCAAGCACAATGGAAATTATGGGCCAATCCTGTGAAGCCACGTGGTAGTACCATACTGGTTGAGGTGTCGCATGTTTATTGGTTGAAGGGTTTTGTAGTGGACCAATAATGAGGCACTACGTGGCCCAATGAAAGGGCGCCACATGGCCCTTGATGTTCATGCAAAATTGGTTTGAACGGGCCAACCAACCACCACGGGGATCGAAACCATGACCTTTCATTAACTAACCAACAAACTTACCAGCATGCCATGAATTTTGGTGCTTGTTATAACGTTGGCGTTGATTTGATTTATGGACATGTTGTTGGCATGTTGGCAAAGGGGGGTGGGGCACATGGCCCTTGCCCTAGGTCATTTGGAGACCAACGTAACCATAGTGTAAGAGCTATGGGGGTAGGTAGTTATCTCGACCCCCGGGGCTCATTACACACCACACGATTGTGTTGCGGACAATGGAAGTGTTATTGGTGGAGAGGGTGAGGAGTAGACCCCATCCCCAATCCCATCGTTAACCACAGGACCACAACCTCTGAAGCAAGATCTAAGCCGACAGGGGCGGGTGGTTAGCTCGGCCCCTGGCCATATTGATAACCATGCGACCAAAATGGAGCAGAGAGGAGGCTAAGTTGATGACGGCGGGAGGTCAACCCACGTGCTCGCGAACGGGGCTAAAAATTCGACGCTAAGGCCTTATGGCACATTTTAAAGAGGCAACAATTTGCACCATTTACGACGGGAATTCCCTAGTCCAAGGTGAAATTGTCACTCGACGGTCTGTTAAAGGGTCAAATTCATTGCCCAAATTAACAGAGAAAACTTCTAGGAGGCATAACTTGGTGTATTTTCAGTCTTTTTGAGCCTAGGAGAGCCTAGTTAGGGGTTTTTGGGTGTTCTGAAATTAATGGCAGTATCAATTTTATGATTTAAGTATTGCATGCTGGACTTTTTGCAGAGCCAAGTCCTTTAGTAATGCAGACAAAGATTGTTTTGAGTCCATATAGAGACTTTGTTGAGCATGGAGAGAGCCTAGACAAGGGTTTTCCAACCTTTTGAACTCATCTACAACAACTGTTACTTAAGTAGAGAAATTATTTTCAACCTTTTCTCAGTGTGCTAATGGGAAATGATCTTTTCAACACTTCATTGTGAAGTAGTTGTATTTTTATGCTATTTGATCTTAGCTTGAGTGTAAGGGAATATTGAGAGAGAGTCATTTTATTAGACATCATCATGACTTGTTGTAGGGAGTCATTTTTTTGAGTGAGAGTTCTTTGTAGGAGAACATTTCTTTGAAGGATAAATAGTGCCACTCTAGAGTCAAAGACGTGCATTGTATTCCTTTTCTACTAAGATCAAAAAATCGACCTAACAACAGAGCAGGGCCCAGAGACATAGCCCAGGAAGGGTGAACCCCATCATCACTTGCTTGTTTCTTCTTTGAATTTTTGTCATATTGATTTTCATATGAATTTGATCACTTTTAAGTTCATTTGAAAACTTAACCACTCATATGTAAAGAAATTGCAAACTAATTTTTCATTTAAAGTGCCAATTTTATCATACTTGCAAAGTGTCAAAGGATGATCAAAGTTTCATTTTCAGATCATGTGGTATCAGAGGAGGTTCTAACTAGATTTCAAACATGGGTGAAATTTTGTAGCATGCAAGACTCTTATAATTGGAAGAAATGAATTATTCTCTCAAAGTGGAGAATATGGAATTGAGGAGATTGCTCGAAGCATAAGAGGATGAAAATAAGAAGTTATGTTTGATGTTGTAGAATGTCATTGAAGAGAAAATTGGGGAATGTTCAGCTACTAAAGCTTCCCCCAAGACTCAACAAGTTTGTGGTCATGGAATGACTGGTGATTGTACCCTTTGCCGAATGAAGAACATTTCTTGTATGTTAAATCACAAAAGTGGTTTCCTTGAGTCTGCATCTACCACTTCATCTACAAAAGAGAAGGATCAGATGGTTAAGCTTCTGGAAGAGGACCAAGAGTGTAACACCCTCTTCCCACATCTACCCAAATAACTAGACAACTGAGGTAAACATGTGATGAAGAGTTACTATGATATGATTGAACTTCCTATGTAGCAATTAAGGAAGTGGAACTAAAGAAACCGAGACAACCTGACCTTCTGCACATGCAATAGAACCCCTAGGAGCCACTGAACCCATCCAGGTGACCAACCCCTGAGAAAAAATGACTCTTTTCAACATTAAATCTGTTAGCATTCAATAATTTTGAGGTTGCAAAAGAAAATCACCAAGGTAACCACAAACCAACTTTGGAAGCTAGGATCGAGCCCTGCCAGCTTCAGAGAGGGCTCTCTTTGTAAGACTTAACTTTGTTTGATTTAATGTTAGGCTAGTTATGAAGTTTGGAGTTTGATTTATATTTGAATGGCTGGTTGATAACTAGATTACCATTGGGCTATGGAGTCTGTTACATAAATTACAGATCGACATCAATGTCTATAGATAGATCTCACAAGGAAAGGTAGCCAAACCGAATGGATTCTTTAAAGTATGTGAAGTGGAGAAGAAGAACAGATTAAGGTTCACTTTGAAATATAGAGCATTGTTACCTAAATTATATATTTAAAGATCAGAAGAAAACATAGAAATTATTCGTAGCCCAGTGCAGAGTGTATATTTAAACACATTCTCCCCTTTATTTATCTATTGAATAATTCAAATTTGGAAAACAAATATGTGCTATAAACAGAGAAATATAAACACATGAGGCAGATAGACGCACTTCACAAACAACTTGACACAAGAATCCTGTGAAAGAGCTTCTGTATTACTGGTAATCTGTTGATGCTTCATAGAAATATACAATAGTGTTCTTCATACAAAAACAAACCCTTGATACTTCTGAAGATGGAGTATTTATAATTAATTTACAAAAATATCATGTCATAATGACTAGGATATATTTACAAAATAATAAAATTGAATCAAGCTAACTTATTACAATGATATCAGGGAAATTTGAACCATCTGAAGTGGTGGCACTGAAATGGTGGAATAGTTGGGTGTCTAGCACTCATATTTTGCATGTGATGTAATGATGAGTTGTGTCCCCAAAACTACCTTTTACTCCAGTAACTCACAAATTTTATCCCAACATTGTTCACTCGGGATATTCATCTTCATCAACTTCTTGTACACTTCGTTGACTTCAGTATATTTAGAAAATGTCGGTTGGGTGATGAATAGATTTAGAATTGCATACTGAATGTCGTGATCGTATGATAATGCTTCTAGAAAAGCTTTTCCTGTCACACTGAGTCTTCCGGCTGTAACCTTTGAACTATCTATTGCCTTGGTCATAATCTGCTCACTGTACTCTGACCACGTACTAAGCTTTTCGTTAATCACTAACATGTTTGGAAGTCCTTTCTTGTAGACAGGTTCCAATTTGGCGAAGAACTTTTGTATACCTGTGTTCATAATTTGACCCTTCTCTTCAAGTTGTCTCATAATATTTCCTTTAGTCAACACTTTCCTGACTTCCAAAATCGTTTCAGTCCTATCTTCAATTTACAACTCTTCCAATTCCTGATTGTTCTTGGAGTTTAGAAATTTGATAAGCTCAGTGGCTTCATTTGGTTTATCTCCCAGTTGCTTTTTGCCCTGCTCGATGGCTTCATTTGACTATTCAATCAGTTTCTGTTTCTCAAAAATGATTTGGATTGAAGGCCAAATGTCCTCCATGTCTTCATTGATCCTTTTCCAGATATTTTCCTTTACATGTGCCAATGTATTTCCCATGGTACAGTCTTTTTCCATTTTCTGCAATCTTTGGGACAATGTCTGGGACTTCTTTGTTTCTGTCATGTAGACATTTTCAAACCTTGTACTCTTCTCCTATAAAATATTTACCTACATCTTCAGCTTCTTTGGCTCTTCTTCCTGTATAGACATGTTTTCCATTGATTGAGCTAACTTAACTAAGTCATCCACAACTGATGTGGGAATAAAAATAGAAGATGATGTTCTCGTTGTCATGGTTGTCGTAGGGACACCTGTTTGTAGTAGAGATGCAATGGGAACTACATCAAGAGGAATAACTACAAGTTGTGAACTCTGTTTCTTTTCCTTTATTAACTTGTCCAATTTTGCTTCCACTATTTTTATCTATGCACCTTGTTCCACTTGAAGCTTCAACATCTCTTCCTTTTGTAGCTCTATCTCTCCAAGTTCCTTGGCTTGGGGGTCTTATGTCATTGGCAACTTCAATTGTTTATTTAAGGCAGCAATGCCAACATTTTTCTTTCTAATTATCTCCTCCATGGATTTTGAATTGTTTGGATTAGAGCCTGCTTTGATCACCATTTCCTCCAAGTATTTGATTCTGGTATCTTTGGCAAGTGAGGACACTTTCTAAAATTTGATATGAGACTGCAAATTTTTTGAAGTAAGTTGTACTTTAGGGGCAGTAATATCAGCCTGTGTAAAAGTAGAATATATCATCTCTCTTGCCTGCCTGTGCATATCTATTTGATCTAAAGGATGGACATCCTTTGCCTCAAATTCAAAAGTGGTTTGTTTGAAATTTGTTGTTGACTTTGGTTGAGGGACTTGGGCCTGCAATAATTCCATATGCATCCTTCCCTTCTCTGTATCATATGTTGATATGAGCTTGTGCTGGATGGTGGAAGATTGCTTCCTAAATTGAGCATATATGTTATCATGAATGGCTTCGTTCCTCTACTTAATCTCCTTATATCTCTGAAAAATATCCAACTGCCTCTGCTCTGCGGATGATTTTGGTGTTTGAGGTATAGTGGTTAGAATCTCTTTAGTAGTGGAGGATGATGGGGACTATCCAACTTAAAAGTATTCAAATCGGAGAGCACAATAGTTCCTTGTGTGTCCTCAAGTGATGGGAAGTCTATTTTAGAGCCTGTTTTAATCTTCTTAGTATATATTTTGAACTCTTTAGCTGAGACTTCTATGACTGATGGATAATCATCTTCTCTTGGTCTCTTATCTATCTTTTCTCTAGGTATGGGAGTCTCTGAAGTTGTCCAGGAAAGTACTTGATCCTTAGCCTCCTGCAATGTATTTTCTACCCAAGTGTGTTGGTTCATATATTTCTCTATTTCTGGCCTCTAAGTATGCACATATGGTGTGGATTTTTGTTCCACTCTTAACTTGGAAATTACCCCAAAGGGTTCATAAGACCAAGTGAAACTAAGAGGGAAGTTCATTTGTTTTAGCAGGAGGTCTGCTTCCTCTCCTATGGCTCTATTGTTGCAGATGAAGTGTCTTATCTGTCTTTTGATCTGGAACTGATATTTCTTCTTAGCTACCACGAAATGGATGTTATCAGAATGAATTATTTTCCTGATGTATTCCAAGGAAAATATTCTCCTTGGAAAATACTTAGGCAGTTTGTATGGTGGTAGCTCTTAACCATACACTCTTACTTCTGTGAATGACTGGTAAAGGTACCAGTCTCCTGTTTTGACCTATGCATTGAGCTATAAAACCTTCTGAATGTATTCACTAATCCTTGGAACCTGTTGGCCACTCAGCAAACAAGTTTTTGGATACAAAAACTTGTTTATGAACTCTAAGAAGCTAAATTCCTGTGTTTGTCTTCTAATTAAGGAAGTCCAGAGGTCGAATTCACACTGTGTTTCGGAAATCTTGTAGTCTTTGTCTGCAAGTGGAATATTATTTAAGTCTATAGGGGGAGTGAGCATAGGGTTGACTACAGGGCGACTTTAGGTGCCATGGTAGTGGCAGAATGGAGAGTGGAAGAATGTAATAGGAGATATGGGAAGTAAGTTTCAATGATTGAGGGGAATTTAGTGGCAGACCTCTATAGATTTATTGATTACGGGAAATGGAAATGTTGCTGAGAGATAATGGCGCAATAGAGGTAGGAATGATGTTCATGAAGTGATGAAAGAAAGGTGTAATCGCAAAGGCAAATTAATTTTTTATAATGCGGGAACTGGGCTTAACCGTTGGCTTAACAATCTTGATTTGACATTAATTCCTGTAATTGGATCGAGTGAACGGAAAGAAAATTTATGGTGGGTGCAATGGTCGTGGACGTGGCAGTCGAGGATTGGTGGGCGAGTGGTGCGGGACCATTGGCGGGAGTGATAGGAATAGGGATAGGTGGTGTGACGGGAATGGGAGCTGTGACGAGATGTGGAGGTGACACATGGCGGGAAGGTGGATTAAGGTGGGATGGCAATATGCTTTTAGAGAGGGGGGGGGGGGCAGGCGGTATCTGATAAATGGAGGGGGGGTCCAAAATCCCACAATGTTGACACATAAGGGGGCGGTAAATTGCTTTTCAGACCCCCCCTGCCGTTAAACATTATCACTTTGCGTAGTTCGAAATATATTATGGGATGTCAGATCAAACACTAAACCAATCTACTCAACCACAACGATCCAAATTATACAATTGGATTAACTTTATTCACCTTTTCTACCTATCTGATCTTAGCCAAGATTAAATTGTTTGGCTAAGTTATTCACTCTCACCTAATTAACATAAATTTAAATCAACTTGGACATGATTAAACTGTATGTTTCAAACAGAAACAGGTTGTGGCATTTTAAACAAGCTGCACAAAATTTCATGAATTTATTCTTTACAAAGATAGAAGGCTAGTAGTGGCACCTGGTCGAGCATCACTTTCATTTTTATTCATTTTTTGTATTTATACCCTCTTTTCATTTTTCTATCTTTTTTGGAAATCATTTGCAGAAAGCTATATTAATTACAATCCAAAATACTAAAAGCAATTATTCAATGATCAATCAATCCTATAAATTATAGGACCCTAACAATGGCTCCAGCTAGGGATGACACTTCCTGGTGAAATGTCAAGAACATCGTAGACTAGTATCCTTGAATCCTTATCTTCAGTATTGGATGCATCTGATTTTTTCTGTTTTTTGTAGTTATGGTGGAAAAATGCCTCAAAGCTTAGGTCCTTCTCCACATGATTCAACTTTCAGAAATAAGCTACCCACTCATGACAATACAAAAGTAAATGCTATCTACAATGGGTGGGATGAAAACACTTTTTTATTCCTGAAAAACATAATGCTTGAGCATCCTGCCATTGATAGGTCCTCCAGGTATTTTTCTTCCATCTGTGTTCTTTAGAAAAAAGGCATTGTTACCTTGGTAAGAATCAATAATGTAAGGTCCCATCCACAAGTTGACAAACTTACCATGCTTTCTTTTTTCTTACCTTCTAGAATCCCATTTCAGAACATGATGGTCGATTTGAAAGTCATCATGTTTTGTCCTTTAGTCAAATGTTTTCTTTATTCTATCTTGGATCAACAAAGTTATGTTATGAACTGCTTCTCTTGTTTGTTGCAAATGGATTGTTTGATTTATTCTCCTTTGCAAATCTTTTAGTTCGACCTCCAATTCTTGCATCATATTTAAAACAGGGATTCCCAATGAAGTTTGGAAAACAACATCTATCCCATAAACTAGCTTATATGAAGACATGCCTATTGAATTTTTGCTAGTAAGCATGTCTGCCCATAATGCATTAACCAGCGTGTTGTGCCATGCTTTTTTGTTGTCCTGCAACAAATGTTTAATAATGTTAAATAAGCTTTTATTGGAATATTCTACTAGTCCATTTCCCTGAGGATAATAGACTGTAGAATGTCCCAATGTTATCTGATATTTGTTGCAAAAATCTACCATCTTTTTTGACCTAAAAGTTGTAGCATTATCAGTGTTAATTTTCCTAGGGAAACCAAATCTAGCAAGGATATTGTTCTCCAAGAATTTTATGATGACTGGATCAGAAGCTTGTCTGGTAGGGACGACTTCTATCCATTTTGTAAAGTAAGTAGTGGTTGTTAGAATCCACTTGTGTTGGGAAAATGAGGCAGGGTGGATTTCTCCTATAAAGTGAAGGCCCATTATTGGAAAGGAGTTTCAGTAGATAGAGGTCTTAAGGGTAAAGGAAAAAGTTTCCTTTTACCTTCAAATATTTGGCATTTGTGGCATGAAGTAACTTTCTTTTGGATATCTGAGAATAAGGTGGCCAGCAAAAACCTGCCCTCAGAATCTTATTTGCAGTAGTCTTCCAATACAGGTGTCCACCACAGTCTCCTTCATGGAACTCTTGCATCACTTTATCTGCGTTATTTTTCAACAAATAGTTTATTAAAACATCACCAACATCTTTCCAATACAAATTTTCATTCAAAATACAAAACTTAACATCTTTAAGTTTGATAATTCTAGTCTTTGTTTTAGTTAAACCAGGAGGAGATTGTAAATTATGAAGAACATGAATAATTTTTGCATACCAGGGAGAGGTAGAAAAAGCTTCTGCTACCTATGGAGTTGCCAACTCATCTAGTTCATTAAATATTGCTAGAAAATTTATATTTAAAGAATGTAAGTTAGATTCTTCCATTAATTTTGCTAACCCTTGACCTTTGACGAGTTTAGTGGGTCGAATTTCAATATCATTTTCTAATATAACAATAATCCACTTACCCCTTTTCCCATTTGGATCATTCTGAGTCAGTATATCTTTAACTACTGCACTTGGAACAAAAGCAATGATGTGTGAATAAAAAATATACACTCTAAAATATTTTATGGCCTTTACTAGGGCAAAAGCTTACTTTTCCATAATGCCATATTTCAATGTTGCATCTCTTAAATATTTTCTGAATAAAGCAATAGGCTAGATATCATTTTGGGATTCAACTGCGTTAAGTAAGTCATTCACGTATGACCATTTCCATGAGAGGTAATCATAACTGACTAATTTCTCATGATTTTTGAATAGTTCACTTAGCACTCATTGCATCGGGTGATGCTCACAGGGGTGAAGAAGTGGGATTGAAACTAGTGAAATGTGGAGAACGAATCACATAGCATCAATCATCACTTCCGGGGCTG
>APFE030876784.1:109828-131522 GCA_000404065.3 Pinus taeda | reverse complement strand
TTGAACCCAAGACCTCTACTCTCTTAAAATAGCTTTGAACCAATTGATCTATACAAAAAATTTGAGAGAGAGAGAGAGAGAGAGGTGGGGGGCTTTGGGTTGCGTGCTTGCCTTGAGAAACCTCTTTTTCCCTACAAAACACAAAACACAAAACCCAACACGGACATGCAAAGAAAACGAACCTTATGGCTCGAAGTTAGCTTTACCAAAAAAACTAAATATTAAAAAAAAATTGAAACTTGTGGCTCAAAGTTAGCTTTAAAAACTAAATATTTTTCTCAATTTTTCTGATTTTCCGAGATCACACTAAGGTGCAGGGAAAAGAGCATACGCATGAGAAAAAATCCTTCCTTTGTGTTTCTGATTTCCAGATCGCACAGAGTCGCAGGGCAAAGAGCATAAGCAGAAATGAAAGGTATAGATCCGGTAATAATAAAAAGGCTAAATAAACAGAAACCAAAATAACCAGAGAGAAAATAATAGTAAACTGCAGATAAAGACTGTATACCTCCAGATCTTAAAAATGACGCAGATAGGGCTACCGGAAACCTTTTCGTGTGAAACGAAAGGGGTTCCTCACTGGAACAGATGCTCCGAACACAACAGAGCAGTCCTCTCGGCCCGAAAACAATCAGAAACAATAGATCTAGGAAACGACAGCCGCATGCAGTTCTACCGGCTTCAGATTTGGATCACCAACGGACGCGGCCCTCAAATAGCTCTGATACGATGTAGGAATTTACAGGGTAAGTTCCTCAGACAGAACACCAAAAGGACACCGCTCACAAACAGATCACAGATCAATACACCAGTATTTTGACGTGGTTAAAAGCCTCAGAGAAGGAAACAGTCCACGGTCTGCGCCAACGTGGCTACTACAGGCATTTATTAATAAAAGAATGAAAATTTACATAAGCTTCTCTCATGCACGGTTAACCTACAAATGACCCTCCATGCGCTTTAAATAGAATTCATGGACCAATCGGGTGTCAAGCCACGGATCAAGTGTCGGTAATACCGAGGAGAGAATGAACCGTCGGATCACTACATATCGTGACCGTCGGATTGTAAGTTACAAAATGTACAACGGTAAAGAAACACACTTTACCTAACTCTATACCTAACTCTATACTAGACCAAGTTGAACTTAACTATTTCCTATGTGTCAGAATATCCTAACAAGAGAGGCTTTATTTAAATTCCTTAAATCAATGCAGAGCCTGATTTCACTAGTCTTTTTCTGAGTGGGAACCAAATTCAACACCCATTTGGAATCTCTCAAAGGTACTATGATTTTTGCATGATACATTCTTTTTACCTCTTTTCCAACCAGAGGCATAAGCATTGGATTAGTCCTCATTAATTTTTGTTTAAAGGGTTTGTGATCTTATTTCAAGGGAGTTTGTGTTGTATGATACTGGTGTCATAGAATTTTATGCCCTCATAACTCTAGGAGAAAACATCGATGAATTCTTTGAACAATTTAATGTACTTCAGCTTTTCAGCCGGGAGTAAGGATTTGGATAGTGTGATCATTTTAGGTTGAAGTTCGGTCCCAATATTATGTTCCTCAACACCAACTCTAGTGGGTTCAATTTTGGGCTTCTTAGCTACATCATTGAAATCAAATAAATCTTCTAATAGAACAAACCCTCTAGGTAGGATATTGTCTTTCAGGTGAAAAATATATGTTTCTTGTTTTTTTTCAACTATTTCATGCAATGCTAATTTATTTACACTAGTATGTACGATATCTTCTACATCAGATTCTATATCTATATTTGCATCTTCAAATTCATTTTTAGACTGCAAAAAATTGTCAATTTGAGCATCATTTCCAAAAAAATGCCAGTACCTAATGTTATCAGGTACAATAGTTCTATTTTTCACTTTGAAAATATATGGACGAGTAGGATGAAATGGTAATTTACAAGTACTTGCCGAAGTAGCAAGACCATCAGGTAGAATGTTTTGATCTCTTGAAACTACAGACAAACTGTATTCAATAAAAGAATCTAGAAAATTCAACACAACATTTTTGTATGCTCTCATCCTAGGATGTTTTGCAGAGTATTCTCCTTTGATTTGTTTTATTACCAATTCAGAATCTTCATGAACAGAAATCTGTTTAGCACCGAGTTTCTTCAAAAGTTGTAAACCTAAGATTAAGGCTTAATACTCTACAACATTATCAGAACATTGGAAATTCAATTTGTAGGAGTGGCCTTCTGAGTGATGAGTATATGAATTAGAAACCTATACAATAGCACCAGCTCCTTCTTTACTCACTGATCCATCAAAACTCAAATTCCATAATACTTCATCTGAATTATCCTTCTCACTAACTAATTTTTGACCATCATAAATGAGACAAAGCATAGTATTATGATTGGAACTTGTTCTTGTGCACTTATATCATTATACAGAATAAATGAGTCAAGATCATAATGAACAGAATATATAGGATAATTGTTAGGCCTATCCTTAGTGGTGACCATGAATTTCATAAGTTTCCCTCGATAGAGTATTCTTTTCTGACCAAAGACAGGGATTGTTGCGTAGGACATATCCATATGTAAAGTCCATTGCAGTTTGGCTCCCCAGGAACGAGAAAGTAGCATGCCATATTTGGGAGGGATATCAGCAACAATTATGCCCATAAGTACACTTTTGGCAAGGATTTAGACTAAATTTACAGATAAATCTTTTATTAGCCCAATGAAGTTAAATTGACTGGAATCAAATGAATGCAGATCTTTATACCTTCTGGTTATGTCTAATCCCAACTTCTCCATAATTACTTTTGGCATAAGATTGTGGGAGGCCCCTGAGTCAAGCATAGCATTGTGTAAGATTTTATCATGAATGGTTAGGCTAACATAAAAGGGAGGTACATTTCCCTCTTGAAGTTTTCCATCAACTTTTGGGCCAAATAGTAATTCAAGTTGATCAGCTAATACATTAACTGTATTAGTGTTTTCTCCTACGCTCAATGCCTTTATTACCTGGGATCTATAGACAATTTTATTCATCAATTCTGTCAAGGGAATGGGGATTTTGAGTTTTCCCAATTCATTTTCTATATTAAATAATGCCTGTGTTTTATTTGAATTGGCAGCTTCTTGTTTATTAGCCACATCTTTTTTTTTTATATCTCTTGGTTGGCTGGTAGAGGGATCATTAGTTTGAATTCTTTTGGATGTAGTATCAAGTTTTTTCTGGATTAGAACATCAGGATTATTTCTAGTAAGAATCCCAACATTATTTTTGGCAAGTGTTTCAGCTGGTTTCTTTGGTGGAGTATCAGGTGTTTTTTTACTCCTAAGGTTGTATTGTTTATGGACTTCCATAATGGCATTCTCAAAGCCTTTCTTGTAATCCTCTGTTTCTTTAGGTTCTATTTCATTGTGGGATAAAAGGAAAAGGTCTTGATCTTCCTCAGTAAGGAAACTATAGTCATTATCATTTACTCCTAATAAATTTGTTTGAGTATTGTATGTATCATCAACTACTTCAGCCTCCCCATATGTATAATTTTCTTAGAAAGGAGGTACTACCTGTTGTTCTAGACCTTTTGGGTCCCTTTGTTTATTCAAAGGTTGATTCTTCTATAGTTTGGATTTCTTATTTTCCCAGTTTGATTTTCTCTTTGAGGAGTCCTGTCAGCTATATTGATTTTATCCATCATTTTCTCTATTTTTCTCAGTGGACTATCTATTTTATAATCAGTAGAAGCAGAAGATGAAGGTTCCTCTTTTATTGTTACTCTTTTTTCATTTTTTAATTTAGCTTTTTTGGCTAATAAATTAGCCTCTACTTTAAGTGTGTTTGCTTGCATCTCCTCTAAGGTCATGGGATCTCTCTCTCTCTCTCAGTTGATAGGCCATATCAACATCAAATTGTTCTAGGAAATGTATAAGGGCCAAGCCCGAGGGTGGTTTAATGGCAGTAGGGACTGCATTATAAACCTTATTAAATCTATCACAATACTCTTCTACAGTTTCATTAGATCCTCTCTTAAGGTTTTTGTAATTGTTAAGGATCTGCAGAGGACTCTTTTTAACTTCCCACCTAGTTAGGAAAGATTGGTGAAACAACAAGGTTAGTTACACTACCTGCTACTAAGTTTTTGAACCAGTTTCTGACTTCTCCACCTAAGATCTGGGAAAAAAGCCTCAGTTTTACATCATTCTCATCTACTTTATGAAAATCAAATAAGTCATTCATCCTATCTATATGTTGATGTGCAATAATATGTATATTACCATCAAAATGGGGTATCCTAGTCTGATAGTCTTGGGGCATATTATGAAATTGTGCAGGTAAAACCAGGGGTGCATAGCGAGCAACCATGATATTTGGTCTTAAGGGAGGAGAAGATATAGGATTTGTGGGAACTGATTGAGTTACTATTTGTGATACTACTGGATGAGTAGTAGAAATTACAGAAGAGGTAGGGCCAATTGATGTTGGATGAACTAATTGGGAAGATGAAGTGGATGTTGCAATGGTAAGAGTAGAAAGATCAACAGACTACTATATGTAAACTTGATGTACAACCTGATCAATGGCTGAAACAAGATTTTACAGTTTGTCGAACTCCTGAAGGGCTTACTGATCCGAATTAGGTTCAACAGATGGTATTATTGGTTTATATGGTTGTAGAATGGCTTCATCAACCACTGTCTGATCAACGAAGGTTTCATACTTAGTCCTAAAAAGAATGTGTTCGAAATGTAGGTCGAACTGAATATATTGAATGGTGTCAAGGTTTTCAGGAATAGAATTGGCCCTTGAAAGGGGGCTATTGCTTCCCTAGATTTCAGCTAAACTTCTTCTTCTGAGTATCCTTTTAGGATTTCCTAAAATTACAAGTGGGTTTGGATCAGGATTGGCTCAGGTGAAAATTCTTTCTAGAGCTAGATCTTTAAAAATAAAAACAAGCTCTAATCCTTTATTTCCAATGTCTTGATCATTAGATTTCTTGAAATAAAGATGCAGAAACTAGGGAAATAGTCTAATGATGATGAAATGAAGGATTATTTTTAGTTCCCCAGTATGGTCGCCAAAATGTTACCACTCAGTAATTATCTGAGTTTGTAGAAGAAAATCACCAAGGTAACCACAAACCAAATTTGGAAGCTAGAATCTAGCCCTACTAGCTTCAGAGAGGGCTCTCTCTGTAAGATTTAACTTTGTTTTATTGAATATTAGGCAAGTTACGAAATTTGGAGTTTGATTTATATTTGAATGGTTGGTTGATAACTAGATTACCATTGGGCTATAGAGTCCGTTACATAAAGTATAGGTCGACTTCAGTGTCTACAGATAGATCTCACAGGACAAGGTAGCTAAATCGAATGGATTTTTAAAAGTATGTGAAGTGGAGAAGAAGAACAGATTAAGGTTCACTTTCAAAATATAAAGCATTGTTACCTAAATTCCATATTTAAATATCAAAAGAAAACATAGGAATTATTCGTAGCCAGGTGCAGAGTGTAGATTTAAACAAATTATGCCCTTTATTTTGAATAATTCAGATTTGGAAAACAAATATGTGCTATAAACAGAGAAATATAAACACATGAGACATAAAGATGCACTTCACCAACAAATTTACACAAGAATCATGTGAAAGAGCTTCTGTATTACTAGTAATTTGCTGATGCTTCAGAAAAATATACAATAGTGTTCTTCATACAAAAACCAACCCTTGATACTTCTGAAGATGAAGTGTTTATAATTAATTTACAAAAATATCATGTCAAAATGACTAGGATGAATCTACAAAATAATAAAATTGAATCAAGCTAACTTATTACAATGATATCAGGGAAATTCAAACTGTTTGAAGTGGTGGCACTGAAATAGTGGAATAGCTGGGTGTCTGGCGCTCAAATTTTGCATGTGTTGTAACACAAAGATGTGTCCCCAAAACTACCTTTTACTCTAGTAACTCACAAAGTTTATCCCAACGTTGTTCACTCGGGATATTCATCTTCATCAACTTCCTGTACACTTTGTCAACTTCATTATATTTGGAAAATGTCAGTTGGGTGATCAATAGATTTGGAATTATATACTGAATGTCATGATCGTATGACAATGCTTCCATAAAAGCTTCTCCTGTCATACTGATTCTTCCGGTTGTAACCTTTGAACTATCTCTTGCCTTGGTCATAGTTTTCTCATTATAATCTGACCACGTTCTGAACTTGTCGTTAATCACTAACAAATTTGGAATTCCTTTCCTGTAGACAAGTTCCAGTTTGGCAAAGAACGTCTGTAGACCTGTGTTCATAATTCAACCGTTCTCTTCAAGATGTCTCATAAGATTTATTTTCGTTAGCAATTTCCTAACTTCCAAAATTGTTTCAGTCCTGTCTTAAATTTCCAACTCTTCCAATTCCTAACTATTCTGTTTAGAAATTTGATAAGCTTGGTGGCTTCATTTGGTTTATCTCCTAGTTGCTTTCTAACCTACTCGATGGCTTCATTTGACGGTTCAATAAGCTCCTGTTGCTAAAAAATGATTTGGATTGAAGGCCAAATGTCCTCCATGTCTTCATTGATCCTTTTCCAAATATTTTCCTTTACCTGTGCCAATGTATTGTCCACGGCACAACCTTTTTCCATTATTTGCAATCTTTGGGACAATGTCTGGGACTTCTGTGTTTCTGTCATAGAGGAATTTTCAAACCTTGTACTCTGCTCCTATAAAATATTTACCTCCAGCTTTAACTTCTTTAGCTCTTCTTCCTGTATAGACATGTTTTTCATTGATTGAGCTAACTTAACCGAGTCATCAACAACTGATGTGGGAAGCACAATAGAAGATGATGTTTTTGCCATCGTGGTTGTTGTAGAGACACCTGTTTGTAGTAGAGATGTAATGGGAACTGCATCAAGAGGAAGAGCTGCAAGTTATTTTTCCTTTATTAACTTGTCCATTTCTACTTCCATTGCTTTGATGTGTACACTTTGTTCCAGTAGAAGCTTCAACATCTCTTCCTTTTGTAGCTCTGTCTCTCCAAGTTCCTTGGCTTGGGTGTCTTCTATCGCTGACAGCTTCAATTGTTTCTTTAAGCCTGCAATGTCATCATTTTTCTTTATGATTATCTCCTCCATGGATTTCGAATTGTCTGGATCAAAGCCTGCTTGGATCACCATTTCTTCCAAGTATTTGATTATGGTATCTTTGGCAAGTGAGGACACTTTCTCCAATTTGAGTTGAGACTGCACATTATTTAAAGTAAGCTATAGTTTAGAGGCATGTTGTAGCAGCTACAACCACCCTCCAAAATTTTTCCTTAGCTTCATTTTGGAGCCTCCCTAATAATCATCCTCAATAGCATGTCTTGCACTGTCAAGTACATGAGCTTCATTGGTTTTTCAGCATCTTGCCAGCCTGTGCATGATTGTTTACTTCACTCCCCTCATAAGTTGTTATCTTGAACTTGTTTCAGCTGCTAGCTCAACAGCTCCCTTTGAAAATTGCGCAATTCTGGAGGGGAACCAACCTTCCCTCTAGAAATTGCGCAAATCTGACCGGTAGCTTGATAGGCTCATAAATTGCGTAATCCCGTCAAACATCCTTCCTATGGAAAATTGCGCATTCTGGCCCAGCAATGCAGCTCAGCCTAGAAATTGCCCAATTCTGGTCTGCAGTCAGTTGATCCTCCCAGAAATGGTGCAATCCCTCTGGACAGCCAGCATAGCTTCCTCCTAGAAATTGCGTAAAAAATCTCCCTCATTCAAGTAGGTTGTTGCATGTGCCTTCATGTTGACTAGTTTCACCCAGGATCGAGAAAACTTAACTTGGATGCATGGGTTATTTTTTCTAGAAATAGAAAAAACCAACATGCAAAAAGCATCCCTAGATTTTAGAGATCTATTTTTAGCAGTTGGAGGTTAGATGCAAAGATCATTTTAGAAACTTTCCTTCAAGTGTCGTTTTTTCCTAGATTTGTGGCACGCACGTCATGAGCCTTAAACTTATTTATTCGACACTTCAAAGCTCATTCTTCACGTTGATCTTGGAGCTTTGACATCCCACAACACATCCAGGGGTCTTCGACACATCCAGCTTAGCTATTTCCAGGTAAGGTCACTTTACTTGTCTTTTGTAGCATTTCTGTTGCTTTTTGTGTTTTGCCTTGTGTGAGTGTTGTCTACTTGATTTCTGTGAACACTTGTTGTTTTTTGCATACATGTTAGCTTGTACAAGCACTGTTTCAGTTTTTGTTTTCATCTCACTACTATCACATGCATTACACTATTTTTCATGAATGGTTGTCGATTCGGTGACTTGTTTCACACACATGCACATTATTCCATTTTTTGAATCTTGCATTTACTGTTTGCATGCATGATCTTTCACTCCTACTTACACTCAGTATCACCATGAATTCAACTCTTCATTTGCTTTCAGTTGCCCGTCAGCAGGTCTAGGCAACCTTGGCCCAGACTTTGCCTCACCCGGACAACATTGAAAAATTCAGAGAAGGAAGGCTCTGCCTTCCTCCCTAAAATGTGTAATTCTAGCTAGTCATTTCCCTCTAGTCTTGCTTTGCACAATTCTGAGAGGCAGTGACTGCTAGCCTAGAAAATTTCACAATGCAATCCCTAGGCCCGCATCACTTGCCAGCTGAAATTGTGCATTGCATAATCTCAACACCCAGAAAGCTAGTATGGATGCACATTGCACAATTCCAGTAGTAAACCAGCCTCCCGACAGTCCGAGATACCTTTTGTGTAGTTCCAGCACTCATTCTCCCGACCTCCCAGTGAAAATTGTGCAATCCTTGCTAGTCGTTCCCCGGGTATGTTGCATGTTAGTCCTCAAGTTTGCTTAGGTTCTAACTGACATATTTATTTCCATGCATGTCGCCATGTCTCCAGATATAGCAGGTGTTCGTCTGTCTCTCAGTAGTTTAGGATCAATGGCCTCCAAGAGAGTAGGGTCAAAGGACACCAAGGAGGCACAACTCATGAAGTAGTTGAGCGAGTGTCTATGAGTTTTTCGATATATGAAGACACCAAGCTGATCGTAGAAAAAGACATCAAGATGAAATGGAAAGAGATCAATGATGCATTCTCAGGCACATTCAGGGAAGATCTTGAAGACCGCCAAGTCTATGTGAACATTCACAAGTCCTGCTTGTACCAGATTTCATGTAGGTATCCTACGTTCCCATGCTTGGACATGATACATTGGATCATCTCGCACACTGGCCCCGAGACGATGGCATTGAGCAGTGTCAACGGGAAAGAGATTGCCACCTTCAGGGCATAGGACTATCAGGAGATGTACCACTGGCTTCCCGAAGCTAGTGATCACCATGGAGACACCCTTCAACATACCTAACAGTAATGCCAACTCTAGGGATGTCTTAAAGAACTGGGTGAAGGATCCATCCAAATTCAGGATGACACCCAACCAGATTTACAAGACGAATATATTGCAAAAGGCATATCAATACTTGGTCATCTTTACATGTTGCTTGTATGGCCAAGAGAGCACGAAGACCTTCCTGTAGAGTTGGGTGATCGCATTGGACCAATTGGCCAGTGAAGGCAAAGCATGCAACTGGTCCGACAAGTTGGCTCACAGGCTAAAGGAATAGGTAATAGGAGCTCGGCAACCGCCCAAAGGTTAGCAAGTAGAAATCTACATGTCCACCTACATCTTTGATGCAATATGTGCCCGTCAAGAGTTCTCGAACATGAAGTGGGCATGGACATCAGTGGAAACCTCTATCAATACTTATTGTAAACTTTTTTCCGAATGCAACTTCAGAGGAGTTATTACACAAAATTCATATCATTTTTTCACCTCGGTGTATAAGATGATATTTGAGCAGGATCCACCTTGCATGTCGAAGGCAGCAATGGAATCATTGATTGACATAGTGGATTGGTATGCCTCACCATCTGACACCTTCATATGGATGTACAGCATGGAGAAGCCTTCTCATGTTTTGCTGAAATTTTCCATGGACAAGCTCATCATGCAAGAAGTGTCATACCACATCTCGACAAGACTATCAGCTAGGCTGCACTAGAAGAATAAGGCACCTTGGACCACTCTTCAATTGTGGATCGGGTTGTACGAGATAAAAAATCTCAAGCATGTGGATGTCGAAACGGAGGAGATCAAGAAATATCCTTTCGACACCCGAAGCTATAATCCGTATGACCTGCATTGTTTGGTGAAGGATCACTTCGCGAGAGTATAGTTTCTGTGGATCCACAGGCATGTCATTGGGCGGAGGAAGACCCATAGAGATATTGTTACAACTTCTCCAGGCCCATTGAACCAGTCGAAATCCCTATGGAATGGTTAGCGAAGCAGCATGAAGAAGCATCCAGGAGAGCACTAGCAGAAATAAAAGAAGAGGTAAACATTCTGGCATGCGACAAAGGCAAGAGAAACATTGTTGACAGTGCAGAGGTAGAACAAAGCTGCAATTTCAGAGCAAACCCACTTGTGCAGAAAGCAGTTTTTGCAATAGAGGTGAAGAGGCAACAACGCGATAGGAGGACTACGCAAAGGCAGAGAGAAAAACAGAGGATGGAGGAAACAGTGAAGGAGTTTCATGAGGTGAAGGAGCAACTTTGGAAGGAAATAGAGCTGTGTAGACAGGAGAAGGAAGTGTAGCAAGGAAAGTAATAAAAGGGGGTGCAACGTGCACAAATAGATGAAAATGCGCCCATATAGGCAGTAGACTCATCCAAACAATTGGCACAAAGCAGATAAGGTGAGCAGTCGTAGGTGTTACACAGTAATTTGTCACTGTCTCCCTGTCAGTCTTCCTACTGTGTCATGAGTCCAAGTTAATCATGCTCATGCTCTTTAATGTTGCCAAATGACCCACTTTGGCAAATTTTTTGTTATCAGCGCGACTTTTGTCAAAATAACCGCGCTGATGGGCGCTCCATAACAGACCGAACGCGCTGCCAGCGCGAAAGTACACCTGTTTTGCGCACTGGTTGAATTTGATGAGACAGCGCGTCTGTTATTCATATCTGACCGCGCTGACATAAACTTCTTTGTTATTCAGCTGCGATGTCAGTGCACCAGTGCAGTTATGGACCCGCGCTAATCCAGTTTGGGCGAGTTTGTTCTAACAGCTGGCCTTCCAGATGACTCCAGACATGGTTGTTGGCCTTGTAAATGTCGCCCTCCCTTCTTTGGCATGTCTGTTTCGTCATTTGAGCCACCTTCCTTGGAGATAAGCTCATCCTCCCACCTTTCATGGAGACTCCTTCTCCTACTTAAACTTCTACCATTGCCATGAGCAGCTAGTTTTTGGGGAATAGTAGTTTTTGACAGAGTGGAATTCATAGTGTTTTTAGTGCTGCTCCTAATAGGCAGTTGGTGTGATAAGTGTGGATTGATAGAGAGCTTAAGGAAGGTTGTGAAGTCTTGTTGTCTTGTGTGGGAGAGAGAGAGTTGTTTGTCTTGGGAGATCTACCTCCAAGGGTGAATGCTTGTGAGACTTGCTGGCTGGACCCTCTTGAGAAGGACTCAATGTCAGAACATTGGTTGTACCTTTCTCTGTTGTTGAATATTAATAAATAGATGACTATTGTTATGGTTCCATTCTCATTTGTCTTTGTAATGGTTAATGTGAATTACATCCTTTCTGACTGATGTATAATTGCTTTTATTAGATTTCACGCTTGTGTTTGTTTTTCTCTTTGCGTGTGCAGCTGTCCATCCACGAGGATAGTGGAGGATCATGACCGACCAGAGAAAAGGAGCGAGAGCGGCATCTCTTCATCAAACAATAGCACTGGAATCCAAGTAGGTGTTCATTGCCTACCTTTTAATTGCAATTAGGAGCTTGCATAGTAGCATTGATTGATTGTTGCTAGACCCATTCTGGGCTAGTAGGGATCGCCTCTATCCGTAGAGGGGATTTACCTATCAGGTTGTGCTCTCAGCCGTGGAGTGAGGAAAAACTTGAGGAAACCGCATGCCCACATTGCATTTCGGCACTCCGCATTGGCATAAGAAGTTATATCTTCATTATCATGAGCCCTCTCTGGCCACACAAACGCCATTGCATCCTGCATGACCACCCAAAAATATTAGGATGCTGACCGTTGAAGTTTGTACGTTCAAAAACTTAAAAATGAAATTTCACGGTGTCAGCATGGCTGTTTTTAAAACAGTTGCGCTGATCATGGTGCCTCTTTGTTTTTTCCTTGGGTCAGCACGGAAGCACACGTGTTTTCCCCGCTGACCCAGGAGGTGGTGTGTGTAAATATTAATCGATCAGCGTGGACCCGACGAGCGAATCCGCGCTGACCGAGAGCGCACCAACGCTCAAAAAATTCGGCCAAATGGCCAAATCCCACCATGGAAATGCTCAAAAAAAGGACTCAAAATGAAGCGCAGGGCGAGAGGAACTTACTTGGAACAAGCTGCCGGATGAACGGTGTCCGCACGGGGTGAAATTCGCTCCGTCAACTTCACAGCTCCACAACGTTCTCCAAGGCTCAAAATGGTAACAATGGTAAAAAATGTATTTTACCCCCCTATTTATGGTAAAAAATCGTCTGATTACCAGAGTTCTTCATAACTCTAGTGGAATCACCATGAATCTATGAATTTCGAATTCTTCAAAAATGCAGTTGCCAAGGTAGTTTTGCAGCCTCAAAAAGATTCCTGGGCTCCTACTACCTTCAGAAGTTTAGCTTCTTGATTTCGGGAATGAGTAATCTTTAGACTCCTGGAAGACGCACCAAAATGTTATCACCAAAATAGGACCCTAATAGGCTACTGATCAGACTATCTCAGTGTAGCTATTTCAAACCAATATTTTAGCTAAGGCTTATCCTCTTTAGCCTAAGAGGGCTCTCTCAAAGGGTTAATAATATTGATTAAAGATATAGATAGATGGCTAACTTTATGGTTTGTGATTTTATATGTTTATAGGTTGAAAGATGGAGACTTGCTAACCATCAGGCTATGGAGTCAGTGATAGAGATAAAGATAACAAATATCTCTTCTTATAAAACTAAGGCTTGTATATACCTCAATGAAAGAGTAACACATTCAAGAAAGTTTCAATAGCTTGAAGTTCATAGGAGTCAGAGCATGTGGCCATGAATTCTGAGTAATGACACATCAAGGTATTCAAAAGGAAAGTATTTAAAGTGATTCATCAAAGTTTAATACTCAAAGGAAGTTAGAGCATGATTAACCATGAATTCTGAGTCATAAGTATTAAAACATTGAAGAAAAACATCCAAAGATAGGACCCTAGAACTCAATTCACCATAGTTTAACACTTAAAGTAAGTCAGAGCATGTTCCTCCATGAATTCTAAGTAATAAGCATTAAGACTAGGGAAGTAAAACATATCAAAGATAAAATATAAAGCTCACTTAAGTACACTAAGAATCACAGCTTCAGAAAAGTCAAACTGCTTCTGTATATATCAGTCCCTCTAAAGCATTTACAAAAGTAGTATTTTTCTATCTCATTTTCCAACCCTTTCTCATTTCCTCTCTTGCTTCATATATAGCTTTTACAATAAGGATTCCATCATCCCTCATTAAAATAATTCGAATTTTCTATGATTGACACCTATTCTAACCATAAAATAAACCTTTAAATGCATTTGGCAGCTAACTAACAGTCCTAGAGTCCTAATACAATTAGGAGTACAACTCCTTGTTATGACTAAACCACCTTAACTAAACATTGAATGCATTCTTTGACAGCTGAAACTTCATGAGGTTGAATTTCATGAAGCCTCCCATGTTGTCACCTTACTGCTAATGATAAACCCTACAAATTAGGGAACATGTTTCCCTATTTTTAGGTTTAGGATCTTTGAACATTAGCACCTGGAACAGAGCCTTTATCTTCTCATCCATGACATATTTTATGAAAATAAAGGATTTTTTTGTATTCCATTGTGTCTAGAACAAAAAACTCTCTTGGTTTTTTAAAACACTTCTCCCACTGTCCAGAATCTATCTTTGAAAAACACGTGTAAAATAGGAAAAATTTGTTCTTTGAAATTAGGGTTTCAAAGAAATCTTAGTATCTCCAAACAGATAACACTTATGAAGAAAGTGAGATAGGTTATTGTAGCTAGAGAGTTTATGAAGAAAAAAATCCTTCATAATTCCAAAATACCTTTTCCTGTGACCAGAAACTATATTTGAATATCAGGTTTAAACTGGAAAATTCTGATTTGTGAAAAACTGCACCTACAGTAGTTTCGTAGCGCAAGTGGGGTCATCCATTTATCCCAGATCATAATGAATTTGAAGAAATTGAAAGATGATTTTGTAGCCCAGTATGTTAGGAATAAAAACCTCTTTCTATTTTCCAAAATATGCTTTCAGTTGCTTAAACAAACTCTTGGAAGTTGACTACCTAAAATAGAATGTTTTTGCTAAAAAAGGTTGCTTCAGTGATTTCTTAGTGCAAAACTAGTTTTTTACATTGTCTTCGCTATGAGAATGTGGATTCGTAGCTAGTTTCAATTTTTTTTTTTTAAATGGCTAAAAATATGATTTTCAAAACATGATATGGGACCCATAAGGTGTAAAACAAGGTTGTTGAACTTTATTTGATGATGGAAATGAGACTCTAACCCTATGACTTGCACTCTAAAAACCATAAAAGTGACTTAACCACCATTTAACATTATGAATTAGGAACAAATGTAAACTATCCAAGGTTTAGAAAATTTTAGGGTGATAACAGGTTTACAACTCTCCATGCAGAATCTTTGTAGTATCTCATTTTCATACTTGCCTTGAGAGACAAATAATTACCCATCACCTTGTCATACTTCCAACCCGAGAAAGTAGTGCATGAGACCCATGTCCTTCATTTAAAATTCCTTTGCAAGGTCCTCATTGCAATATATGATCGATGTCTCATCACTAGTTAAAATAAAATTATCAACATGTAAGACAATAACGTGAAATTTACCTTCTATCCATACATGATGAGGTTTACATCTGGTTCACTCATGGTGAAGCACAAGCTGGTGAGATAACTATTTATCTTGGTGTACCACGAATGAGGTGCTTGCTTTAGATCATACAGTGCTCACTTGAGTTTGCACACATGAGAATCTTGATCAAATGTCTCAAAACCCTTTTGTTACTCTATGTACACCTCATCCTTAATAACCCCATTCAGAAATGTTGTTTTTACACCCATCTAGTGGATATTTCACCCCATCTATGTAGCGAGATGAAAAATTGATCTAATGGATGAGTACCTTACTACAAGAGAAAATGTCTCCTCATAGTCAATTCTCTCAACTTGAGAGTACCCCTTGGTCACAAATCTAGCCTTATACTTCCCTATTCTTCCATTTGTTGCCTGCTTCACCTTGAAGATCCATCTCAAACCCACTATTGATTTATATGTTGTTCTTGGGATCTTTTCCCAAACATAGTTCTTTGGAATGGATTCATATTCCTCCACCATTGCATCAACCCATACGGGTTTCTCTATTTCTTCCTCAAGATAGGATGGCTCAATCTCTATAAGCTCAATCATAAGAGCCATGTCGCCAGTGTACCTCTCAGGTGACCTCCTTTACTTACACAAATTTGAATGATATCCCACATTCTCCTTGACATCCTGCACAGGTCTATCAACTTTCTTAGTTCTTTTTCTACCTTCTCTAGAGGTTTTGCTTTAGTGAATGTCTCCACTCTTTGCTCTTCAATTTGTGGTTTCTCTATAACATCTTGAGGTTCCTCTTTTTCAGCTAAAATCTCATCTTTTGGTGGCATCTAAAGCTCCCTCTCAAGAGAGCACCACATAGAGTTATCCTCATCAAAATTTACATCCCTTCACATAACTATCATTATGAGTGATGGCAAGTACACATGTTAGTTGTGGGGAATTTTTGTGTAACCCACAAAGACCCTGAATTTTATTGTTGACTAAAGCTTCATCCTTGATTCCCTGGAGACATGGCAGTAAACAGAGGCTCCAAAAATCTTGAAATGAGACACATCCGGCTTTCTTCCCAAGAAAGCCTCCTCTAGTGTAATATCATGCCAAGAATCCAATGAGAAATTCAGTTCTGAAAACAAATTGTTGTATTGCATGCCTCAAACCACAAATGCAGAGGTAGGCCTTGGTCATGCAACATCACCCTTGTTGCTGCCAAAATGCCATGGATATTTCTCTCAACCACCCCAGTTTGATGTGGGTTGCGCGGTGTTGTCAACTCTCATCGAATGCCTTCTTTTGCACATAAATTTTTAAATTCATTCAACACATACTCACCTCCATTATTGCTCTAGAGAGCCTTCACCTTCTTGTTGGATTCTTTGTCAAACAATGCCCTTAATTCTATGAACTTGGAGAATGTCCCATCTTTCTTCCGCATGAAGAGATCCAACACTTAAGTGAGAAGTCATCAATAAAAAGGACAAAATATTTGTGTTGGACAGTGGAGGCTATAAAGAAAGTTCCACAGACATCAAAGTGGATCCTTTCTTAGATTGCATGCTCTTTTTTGTCCCGATCATGAAATTCAGATTTTATGTACTTCCCCAAGGTACATCCTTTGCATACATCCTGCTGCTCAAGTGCTCCTTTAGGGAGGCTAGTGGATATTTGTTGTATACTATTCGAGGTGCCATGATGCAAATGGTCAAGGCTTATGTGCTAAAGTTCACCTACATCATGGCCTTGCACTTTTTCTTCCTTAGTTTTCAATGCAACACAATCTTCCACATCTAACTTGTATAGATTCTTCACACAAACCTTGATCTTCTTCACCTATCTCATGGCTATATGTCTCATGAATGTTTTTCCTTTGTTGAATATCACGTCATAACCATGGTCTTCCAAAGCTGCAACAGAGATGAGATTTTTCTTTAGGCGTACAACAAAAATAACATCCTTGAGCCTGAGAGGGGAGCCTGACTCCCTATGAAAGTTGACTGTACCAATACTGGTCATGTTGTACCTTTCGTCGTCCCCTAGCTTGATGTACATATGGAGATCTTTCTCCTCCAAGTCACTGAAAAGTCTCTACACCTTGTCATGTGGAACAATGCACTTGAGTCCTAATACCACACGCTCCCCATTACTATGTTGGAAATGCATGCAATAAGGGTAAAGTCAAGGTCGAACTATGAATCCAAGGCTTCACCCACTACTCCTCCTAAGGTCTTGCCACTCGCCTCTTTCTGTGGGCACTTCATGGCATAGTGCTCGTATTCGTGACAATGGAAGGATTTAATTTTTGATAAATTTTTCTTCTTTCTCCCTTGGTTGGATTCTAGTTTGGTTTGAGATTTCTTCCCCTTTTCCCTTCTTTCCCTTTCCAACCAATGCAAATTTTTCTTCATCCTTGCCCTTGGATTAGGTCCCATATCTAGTATTCTGCCTTATTTCCTCTTGTACCAAATCGTACCATAAGTGTTCCCAATTCGGTAGTTTCTCCCTCCCGTTCACTTAATATTGATAGGTATGCCAACTCTTGGGAAGGCCCAGAAGGGATATTCTTATCAAGTCATCCTTTGAAAGAGTAACACCAACTCCTGCAAGCTCATCATGAACTTGTGTGTGTGGAGGGATAAAAAGGTGTCTTTGTAACTCCTAATTACCTCACATTAATTGCCAACCCAAGGACGACTTTTTATTTCAAGAGTGTACTCAGTCTGAGGCGGCTATTTACTCAAGAGTAATGTTTAGTACTACAACATTCAGAAAATACAAGAGTAAATATATGCTAAACTATGACTAAATTACTTCAAAAGAATAAAATCACATAAGGCAGCTTATCATTCAAGGGTGCGGAAGCGATAACCCATCCCTCTAGAAACTGATGGAAAGGAAATTAGAGCATGGACCATAGCTCTGGGAGCTAGGCAGCGACTGTTGAGGCTCACTACAGCCTTAGACCTTCTCTCACACTGAAGCAGCAAATGCAAGCAAATGGAACGACGGAAAGTAAAATAGAATAGCAAATAGCAAATGGAACAGCAAGTCTAAAATGGAACGACAGTAAATGGAACAGCAATCAAAAGAACTAAGTCTCGCGAGTCAGAACCAAACTTGCTCTATTGAACCAAACTCACACTCTGCGATGAAATAACAATCTTCTTCTTAAGGCAAATTGGATGGAATGTACTTTATGGAACAACACTCATTGATGAATTATGGAACAATAGTAATCGATCATATATGCACACCTCACACTAATATAGTAATCTGACAATTAAGGATAATGTGACTATGTTTCCAAATAGAATAACATCACTTTCGGATTCCAATAATCGGGATTTCAAATGAATCCAATAACAGTAATATTCAGTACAGACGCTCTGTAACAGAAATAGCTGGTTTAGACTAATAACATGCAATCAACTCTAAAAAGATTCAATCATGCAATGCAGAGTCACTACACGGATTTCTTGAAAGAACCATTAATGAATTAATCGTAGTAGAGCATGGAATAGCACATGAAAAGCATATCAGATTACCGAGCAATAAAGATAAGCAAACCATGCAGAAATCAAGTTATAATGATACAAAAGCAAGTGTAAAGATATGATACACAACAGCAGCATACTCCACCAGAGGCTGGGCCCTTAGCCGCCAGCAAATGCTGCTGGGCTACCTCAGATGAAAAGAATGTACAACAACCCTTTTATTTATTCATCCTCAAATTGTGAAATCATTACAACAGCAAAAGCTTTGAAGATTACAATGGCAATGCAACAATCCCTATCCTATCATGAATAATCCATCATCATTCTTGAATCTCCAATTCTGAATCCTCAATTCTCCATTCCCAAAGTCATCCTGAAGTCGTCCCCATCTCTGATCTCTGTTTTCATTTAAATAGAGAGATCAGAGAGTAGTTACAATAGAGATAAGTACAACATGATTTGTATTACAAAATTGGATTGTTTCCAACCAATTGATCAGTAAGAAGATATATTTCCATTCATCTCTCAACAAGAGCAAGACGAATTTGGCTTTGTAGCTGAGATTTGGAGGATGGCTGCAACAACAAATCTAAAAATACCGTGCTCAAAGAAACCTGCATTTCTCTTAGTACAAGCCGAATTTGGGCAAACCGTTCTTTCATAAAGTTAATTCGGTCCGTTCTGGACAAAACCCATGTTCCAGATTTTCCATATTATGCTTCATTTGCTCAGAATCTCAACCGAAAAACCGTCACTTCTTATTCCAGTGAATTTCTGAGTTGGCACTTTTAATGATCAAATCTTCAATCTGGAAATTATCTTGGAGGCTAAAAATGGTGAATAACGTTACAACTGATTTATGAGAACTATCATTGATAAACCATGCATAGTCATTAATTTATTATAAATAAAGGAGAATAAATAATATTCATCCATAAGAGCATAAATCATCATAAAATGGATTTGTATAATAAATTATAATAAATGACATGATGAAGAATAGTGGAAATGGGTGGGATAAGTGTTCAAAAGTGATAATAATAATGGCATATTGACGACCCAACATACCCCCACACTCAATATGTTGCATGTCCTCATGCAACGAAAACTGAATATATTGCATGTCCTCATGCAACCCAAAGACAAAAACCCCTGTGTTAACCAAGCAATAAAAAAAATATGTTCATCTCAGCTCATGAAATGGATAGAACAAATGGATTCTTCCTTAATTAATGAATATTCACTTTTAGTAATCTTGATGAAGGCATAACAATTTTTACATTGACATTCAACTATATGTATATATGAAGTTGCAACAAAATATGATATAAGTAACAACAACCTTCATTAACTATTTTCTCAAAAACTACAAACCAGCTTTTGTTGAAATTTGGCAAGTAAATTTATAATATATGAATGCCTTTATGATCCAAAAATCGTACTGTTTTGATGCACGGATCATGAGATATAAACAAAATGGTTGTAGTGAGAGTGCATGATTTCCAAAATTTTATGAACCAATTTATCTTGAATTTATCTAGGTATGTGTATTTTAATAGTATGTCTGTGTTTCCTAGAGATCACAAGAATGGAGTTCATAGTTTTAAAAATATTATGGAAATCAATTTCTACACTGAAATTGTATGCCTTAAATGAGAGAGAAAATAGAAAACATCCATCATGCATAGCAATTCCACTAAATTACTTCAAAAGGATAAAATCACACAAGGCAGCTTATTAGTCAAGGGTGCGGAAGCGATAACCCATCCCTGTAGAAACTGATGGAAAGGAAATTAGAGCATGGACCACAGGTTTGGGAGCTAGGCAGCGACTGCTGAGGCTCACTACAGCCTTAGAACTTCTCTCACACCAAAGCAGCAAATTCAAGTAAATGGAACGACAGAAAGTAAAATAGAACAACAAATAGGAAATGGAACAGCAAGTCTAAAATGGAACGACAGTAAATGGAACAACAATCAAAAGAACTAAGTATCGCGAGTCAGAACCAAACTTTCTCTATTGAACCAAACTCACACTCTGCGATGAAATAACAATCTTCTCTCTTAAGGCAAACTGGATAGAATGTACTTTATGGAACAACACTCATTGATGAATTATGGAACAACAGTAATCGATCATATATGCACACCTCACACTAATATAGTAATTTGACAATGAAGGATAATGCGACTATGTTTCCAAATAGAATAAGATCACTTTCGGATTCCAATAATCGGGATTTCAAATGAATCCAATAACAGTAATATTTAGTACAGACGCTCTGTAACAGAAATAGCTGGTTTAGACTAATAACATGCCATCAACTCTGAAAAGATTCAATCATGCAATGTAGAGTCACTACACGGATTTCCTGAAAGAACCATTAATGAATTAATCGTAGCAGAGCATGGAATAGCACATGAAAAGCATATCATATTATCGAGCAATAAAGATAAGCAAACCACACATAAATCAAGTTATAATGATACAAAAGCAAGTGTAAAGATATGATACACAATAGCAGCAACGTACTCCACTAGAGGCTGGGCCCTTAGCCGCCAGCGGATGCTGCTGGGTTACTTCAGAAGGAAAAGAGTGAACAACAACTCCCAAATCATGTATTAATCAGCAAATTGTGGAATCATTACAATAGCAAATGCTTGAGAATTACAGCATGCAACAATCCTTATCCTATCATGAATAATCCACCATCGTTCTTCATCATTTTTCATCCCCCAAAAATCATCCGGAAGTCATCCCCATCTTTGATCTCTGTTTTCATTTAAATAGAGAGATCAGAGAGTAGTTACAATAGAGATAAGTACAACATGATTTGTATTACAAAATTGGATTGTTTCTAACCAATTGATCAGTAAGAAGATATATTTCCATTCATCTCTCAACAAGAGCAAGACGAATTTGGCTTTGCAGCTGAGATTTGGAGGACGGTCGCAACAACAAATCTGAGAAAATTGTGCTCAAAGAACCCTGTGTTTCTCTCAGTACAAGCCGAATTTGGGAAAACCGTTCTTTAAAAAAGTTAATTGGGTCCGTTTTGGAAAACACCCATGTTCCAGATTTTCCAGATTCGGATTCATTTGCTCAGAATCTCAACCGCAAAACCGTCGCTTCTTATTCCAGCGAATTTATGAGTTGGCACTTTTAATGATCAAATCTTCAATCTGGAAATTATCTTGGAGGCTAAAAATGGTGAATAATGTTACAACTGATTTATGAGAACTATCATTGA
>APFE030876784.1:62629-94594 GCA_000404065.3 Pinus taeda | reverse complement strand
AAGAAGGATAATAAATTATCACCAAAGTATTATGGTCCATACAAGGTCTTGCAAAAGATTGGTACTATGGCATACAAATTGGAGCTTCCTACAGCTTCTCGATTGCACCCAGTTTTCCATGTTTCATGTTCAAAGAAGGTTATAGGCGACAAGCTCCTAGTTCAAACAATATTGCCAGAACTTGACGAGGAAGGAAAAATTATATTGGAACTGGAAGCAGTCACAGAAACAAGAACTTGACAACTACGAAATCGATCAATTTCGGAATATCTTATCAAGTGGAAGAACTTATCCGTTGAAGATTCCACATGGGAGGATGAGAATTTTTATACAGAAGTTCCAGAACTACTCAAGCGTTGAGGACAACACTTTTTTGAAGGAGAGGGCCATGTTTGGGTCCCTATAAATACTAGTGATTACCGCATTACTATTGTTAATTGTACCCCTTATTATATTGTTTGTGCCCCTATTATCCCCATATTGTTATTACTGTGCCCATAGAATCCCTCTATTGTATTTTTGTGGCTTTATATTATTATTGTTAGGTCGGCTGGGTTATATTGTGACTCCTTAGACTCCTATATATAGAAAGGAGGCTTTGTCATTTGTATCATCCAAGAATTGTTCATTTATGTAATGTAAAGGAGGTTACCCCCTCGAAGAGGCTGAACTTTAAGGCGTTGATCTATCTTTTCTATCTTTTTCTTGAGCTGGTTTATGGCAGAAATTAAGAATTCATAGACCAGTATTGAAATGAGGAACAAAGGGTAAAATCATAAACAAAGGGAAATTAAGAATCCTTTGCTATAGATCACAAAGAAACAACCTAAACTAAGGAGCAATTAAGAATTTCTTAACTTAGATTATTAGTAGAAAAGATGTGTTTTCCTAATTGTTATAACATAGTGTAATTAAAAAAATTATGATACAATACTCCAGCTATGGCATTAAGATTAAGATAAACATTATGGAAAACTTTAAGAAATAAGAACAAGGTGAGAAAATATTTATATACACTTCGCTCTACACATGAATCCTTTGAAATATCTGGTTTTTATTCATCAATCCCACTTTTTGGCTCAATCAAAGCTCTAATGGCTTTACAGTATTTTGATTAAGAAATCTATAGAAATGTCTAAGAATCCACCCTACATACTTTGAATTGTGAAGTATTTATACTAAGGTTTTATTACAAATATCTCAAACTGACTTGAGATTTAATCTAGGAAATACAAAATATCTTCTCGCAAGAAGATAGAGGCAGCTATTGAACTGCTTTCATGTTGTCCCTTTCATTGTGGTATTGCTAGCTGTTATGGTTTGTTTTTAGCTCTTTATGCTCTTTGTTGTTTGAATCATTAAGCTAGAGGCTTCATTTACTTCAGGCTTTCATTTGATACTCTCTGTCACTGATACTCTTTCACTCTGATGACCTGTCTTTATCCTTTCTATGTCTTTCCTTTTTACTGCACAATTTAACCTTTTACTGTATTTTTCAACAGTGAATTCTCTTGGTTTTATGTGTATCAGCATTGGGAAGTGGTTTTTGATCAATTCTAAGTATGTTTTATTCATTTGTCTTCTAGCTGCATCTTTGGTCTGGTTTCTCTGTTTTGACTGTCCATGTCTCTGTATAAGTGGTTTCTCCTTGGCTCTGTGTGTAATTGTCTTCATCTTCAGTTCCTTGTATAATGGTCTTGTTCTTCTGAATATATGTTTTTAACCGATTTCTTGTTGAGTGTTGGAGTAAACAGGTTCTGTGACTAGTATTAGAACTGTTTATCCAAGCTTCTGGTTTTGGGCGGATTATCTGCAAAATTCAACAATAATTAAGAAAACATCGATCTTCTTGAAGGGCACTTGATGGTTTCATTTGCACAGGGATGCCTAGGGAAGGAGTCGTGGTAGTGTTTTAGACGTGAACGGAGGTGGAATTGTGTCGTAGAGGTTCAAGGGGGCGCTGAATGGTTTTATGGGTTTACACTGTTAAATGGGTGAAAGGCCTAAAACAAAGGTTTTCAAGGTTTAGAGTCTAACGGGTGACTTTTTGAAAATGGCGCAGAAATTCATATTTTCGGAGTATAGGTGGCTTATCATATTGGCGGGGAAGCAGTTTTAAGGGTTGTCACACTACTTTTGTGGCGTGAGCAATTTTTAGGTGGGGTCACCCGATGTATGTCGGTGCTTGACACGTAGCCATTGAGGGGTCGGGGAAAACCACCTTATCAGGCGGGTAAAGGTAAGCTATCAAGCTCGACCGATATGGCTATGGTCTATTAGATCTGGGCGTTTATGATCTGACGGTAGTCGGGCAGAGAAGCTGCATGAAGGGAATGAACGGGAGTTGAGGGGTGGCCCAAGGGTTTTAATCACAGTGGTTTGGGATTAGCTTAGGAATAAATCCTGGGTTAAGCGATCAAGCGGGGCTTAATTACGGGATTAGGGAATCGGGTGAGGTTAATGACGGGATTAACTTAGGTTTACCAGGATTAGGTAAACTAAGTAAAGTTGTACCGGGATATGGGTAATTCATATAGTTTTTATTAAAACTGAGGATTGGGGTATTTAATTAGGGATTTAGTTTATATACGGGAAAATGGTTATGTCAGATTTATATAATAAAATATAGGAATTAATATGACATGACTGAGTGGAGTGAGTTTTTCTTAAGTAAAAGGGTAACATGTAAGTATTTCCGCACTTTGCTTCATATACACTCACTACTTAGGATATAAGGATTTTGTGGGTTTTTTGAGCGGAAAAGGATTTACATGGGGGGGGTTCACTTTTCCTAGGTAAATGGTGTTTAAACTTAGGAAAGGGGTTTCCTTAGGGTGATGAAGGGAAATGGATTTTATGAAGGGGGAATGCTTTTATGAAGGGGATTCTAGCACTTGTGTCCATAAGTCATTAATCCGAGGGACCAGTCCCACTAAAAGTTAGAGAAATTCTCTCAGACTCTTTGATTTGTAGGATTAAAAGTACTTAGAATATACTTGAAGATAGGAAATTAGTAAGTAAAGGGGAAAAGTGAATGAGGGGGAGTTAATTACATGAACTTGTAAACCTTTTCCTTTGCTTCCATAGTTGACCATACATGTTGAATGATGTATCTAAGTATGATGCATGTGTTTTGATCCAATTAACTTTGTAGTTCAACAACCATTCTTCTACTTACCCATTTCTTACTTCTAACATATTTTATTCATTTCTTTGGGTGCATTTAGGCTAGCAAACCCTTATTCATCTATTTTTATTTTAGAAAGTAATCTATCTAATTCTAACCTTATATCATCCAAGGGCTCAGATTAAGCTTATGAGCTCCTTTTATTTTCTCTACCTATCTAATGATCTGCCAAGATTAAATTGTTTGGTCAGATTTTATTCTCTAATCTATAAACATAAAATTCAAAGCATGGAATAACCAAGATTAAATAGTTTGATTACCATGGATTGTGGCATGAATAACAAGTTTCAAACAATAATTATTATGCATAAAAGTAAATAGTAGTGGCATTTAGACTTGCACACTTTCATGGTCTTTTTGTTTTTTGGTTCATATATTTTCATTTTCTTTTTGACCTTCTCTTATTCTTTTTGTCCTTTGATTTTTCTTTTATGACATACCCTCTTTTAATTTTCTAATTTTTTTATAATATGGAAAACATTTGCAGAAAGAAAAGGTATGTATAATATTACAAGGCTTAACCTTAGTCATTCAAAATTATGACTCCTATTGGTATTGGAACGTAACAACCAGATCACTGCCTTTTCTTCCAACACTTTCTTGATGAGGATCGTGATAAGCCCATGATGATATAGTTTATTTGTGACTTGGATTGCATTCCCACTCTCCACACCCTTCACCATTTTCTCGAGACTTCTGAGCAGGTAGTAAGGGAAATTAACAAGTTTTCCCGACTCAGTGTAGTAACAGCTGAAGGTGATATACAAATGCTAATGTATAACATCCCTTGTAGGTCATGAATTTCTGCAATATGAATAGGAGGTCTCACCATTTCCCGATCATGGCACCATGCGGAAGTCCCTTCTTCCAATCAATCTTAAGATTTCTGTCAATCACAAACCGAAGCCATCATTTCTTCCCAAGCCACTCCTTTTGAACAACTGCTCCCCTGTAGTTGTCAAGCCTATAGCTAGCACAATGGACTCCTCTGTGACTTCAAATTCTAATGAGCCGACCCTAAATTGGCCTCGTTTAAACATCTTCGCGAACTCCAGTACCACATCCATGTAGAAACCGTCGAACTTCTATAAAAATGGAAGGAACCCAGATTCTTGAAATTATTCCAGTATTCCACGGTCTGCTCGATCTCCTTCAAGGACGATGGCTCATTCCTTATGGGTGCCATCTTCGAATTACACTTCACAATTCTCGGTCACAACCTCAAAAGGATTTAGGTGAGTGATATGAACAATTACTGAGAGCTTTATGCTAGAGGTTCATCCATCCTCCATCTTTTCAATCCGACTCAACCGATCATGATGAAAACAACTCTTCATATCAAGTGCAGATTTGTATTAGCCTACTACGGGTGAACAATAATGATTGGGTGTAGTGGAGGTTTATGCGGTAGTGGTGCAATGGTCATAATGATCAAGTTACGAGGTAAGATAATAATGAACAAGTAATGCGATATTGTTTCAAGGAAGGTGAATGCAAGCTATCGGACAAGAGTACGGTCCCATAGTCTGCTTGATAATTCAATCAAGACATACTTCATTACTTATTAAAAAATTAGATTTCAAAAACCAATACATCTTGCAATTTAAAAAATTTCCTAAGTCAGTAAATGATAAAACATAGTATTAATTGAAATATACAATGCTATGATATATCGGTACTCATGTGCAAGAAAATAAAGATCCATAAACATCCTTCATAAGGCACTCCTAGACTATGTGAATTTTATTTTACACTTGCTTCCACACTTAGTCATGTTCCTGCAATGATCCTGCTTGCACTGCGCATCTTGCACTAGGGACTTTACAAAAACAAAAATTCTAATAGAACACAATTCTGTAGCTGGACTAAATTTTTTTGCCTCAATATACAAGAAAAATTTTATTCGCCATCCTTTGGTGTTTAATGAGCATGCCTTCTAGATTTACTACATCAAATTATGCAATCAATTTATGACGGAATAGAGAAGTGGGAAGGGGGTAATATTTTTGAATGGGAAGGAATATTACAGCAGGGATTCCAAAAATAATATCACCAATGGGGATAAATGAAATGGGATGTGGAAAAATTCAAGGGAAAAAGAGGGATTTCACAAAATCAGGCAAAGGTAGTTTTATTAGAAGAAAGAGGAAGGTAATTCATTGGGGATTTTAGAAAAGAAACTAGTGGGAATTTTCAAAACGGGAAATAGAAGAAAGGTAGAGTTTTAACCTTGAAATTTGCCTGCACTGGTGCCGGAAAAAGTAATTGCAGCAGGAATTAAGTGTTTACTTGGATAAAATTTTCCATGCTAGTTACCCCAAACTTGGGTAAGTGCTCGATTTCGTGAACTTGCTTCTTCTTGGTGGTAGCCATCATATCTAAAAAAATCAAGTAACATTCCATTTTTATTAAAATTTTGATCTTCCTACCAGCATGCTGGTTTTTAGTTTGATCCTTCTGCAATCATATCGGTCAACTGATTTTCATAATTACAGGAAAATTATTTCTTTTCTTTTTATACTTTTTTTTTCACTTTTTCTCTTTTATTTTTTCTTTATTATTTTTTCAATAAGGACAATAAGGAATCAAATCTTTAACAGGTTGGTGTTATCACTTACCAACTCCTTTTCAAATTTCCATTGGAATTGCTACATAAAATATCCTTTAGTAAGGGTCTGAAAATATACCTTCAATCTATGCCCATTTACAAGGAACACATAATTCCATCCATCAATAGTCTTAATTTCTACCGCTCAATTTTCAAAAACTTTGACCACCTCACAGGGTCCCATCTAGCATGTGTGGAATTTCCCTTTAAAATATTTGAATCTAGAATCATAAAGGAGTACCTAATCACTTGGATGGAATTGGTTTCTCTGAATGGACTTGTCATGCCACTTCTTGCACTGTTGTTGAACCAATATGTTCTGTTGAACAACATCCTGTCGGAATTCATCTAACTCCTTCAATTGTAGAAAATGTTGCTGTTGTGCTTTAGAGAGATATAACCCCAATTGGACAACAGTCCTGAAAGTCTTAATCTAGAATTCTATTGGCAAGAGGACTTGTTTTCTATACACCAGCTCATATGGTGTGTGTCCTATATTGTTTCTCCACATGGTTCGGTATGCTCACAATGCTTCCGATAATTTTTCAGCCCAATCCTTTCTTTGAATATTTACCGTCTTTAAGAGGATGGACTCAATCACCTTATTTGTGGACTCTACCTGACCATTTTCTTGCGGGTGATACGATGTGATTTCCTGTGTTGTATCTTGTACTGCTCCATCACACCCTGTACCAGACTAGAAATAAACTGTAGTACATTTTCAAAAACAATTTCTCTAAGCACACCAAATCTAGTAAAGATTTCAGTAACAAGAAAATCAACAGCAACTCTTTCAGTAGCAAAAGAAATAGCTTTAGCTTCTACCCATTTTGTAACGAAATTTGTACAAACCAAAATATTCTTTTTATTTAATGATGTTGTATTTATTGGTCCTATGAAATCAATGGCCCATTTTTCAAAAGGCTCAATCATAACTAGAGGACATATAGGCATTTCATTGGTTTGAATAGGCTGGTCAACTCGCTGACAGCTATCATACCACTTGACATATTGTTTGGCATCCTTAAACAAGGAAGGAAAAAAATAGCTAGCTCGTAACACTTTGTATGTAGTCTACTTATTGGCAAAGTGAACAACCAAAGGTTCATCATGGGAAAATTTTGAAATATCGAAAACTTCTTCCTCTCTCACACATCTACTGATAATGAGATCTTGTCCGGTGTAAAAGAGGTCTCCTTGAATCCAAGAATATGCAACACTTTTCTGTATGATATTCCTCTTTTCACGAGCAGATAAGTGAGGTGGTAATTTTCTAGTGACTAAATAATTAGCTATGTCAGAAAACCATTGGGATTTTGTTGACACAAAAAAAAGATGTTCATTAGGAAAACCATCATCAACAGAAATTGCTTCACTAGGATTGTTTAATCTTGAAAGATAATCTACTACTACATTCGATTTTCTTGGTCTATTGATAATTGTAATATTAAATTCCTATAACAATAATAACCACCTAGTCAACCTACCGCTAGTTAATGGTTTATTCATCAAATATCTTATTGTGAAATGGTCAGTATGTACAAAGAATTCATATCCTGTAATATAATGTCTGAATTTATTAATGGAAAAAATTACAGCTAAAAACTCTTTCTCACTAACCGTATAATTGAGTTCAGCAGGTGACAAGTTTTTAGTAATGAAATAAATAGCATAAGATTGTTTGTCTTCTTCTTGTCCTAAAGCTATGCCAATAGCAGTATCTGAGGCATCAAAGGAAATATGGAATGGCACGGACCAGTTTGGTCCTCTCAAAATTGGTGCCTGGACTAGTTGTTCCTTCAATGTCTCAAAGGACTATTGGCAAGTTGTGGACCAAGAAAACTCACTATCGTTAGTCAAAAGTTGGAAATGGGGGATAGCTATCCTTGAGAAATTCTCAATGAATATCCTATACTAGCCCGCATTTCCTAGAAAACCTCTCACTTCCCTTTGAGTTTTGGGTATAGGGAGACCCAAAATAATTTCTATTTTTGCAAGGTCAACCCGGGTACTTTTGTCAAAAATAAGATGACCAAGAACCACTCCTTTCTTCCACATTAATCTACATTTTTTGTCACTTAAGGTGAGATGACATTCTTGTTAGAGAAGAAGCAATTTTTCTGGATTCTTGAGGGCTTCCTAAAATGAATCACAAAACACAAAAAATTCATCCATATAGATTTATACATAGTCAAGGTCAATAAAAATAGCCAAGAATGCCCTTTGGAAGGTAGCTGGGGCATTACATAGCCCAAAGGGAAGCACTCGATAAGCGAATGTACCCCATGGACATGTAAAAGTCATTTTGTCTTGATCCTTGGGTGCAATCTGTATCTGGTTATACCTGCTAAAGCTAATACTAATGGAGAGACCCACTGGCTATCAAAAATAGGATAGATAAAATCAGTATCTAAGAGTTTTTGCAATTCTTCCTTTACAATATCTCTTAGAGCTGGGTTCATTCGCCTTTGGGGTTGTCAGATGGGTCGAGCTCCATCCTAAATATATATATGGTGTGTACAAGTTTCAAGAGGCTTTTCTTTCATCATGGCCCCATGAAAAGGCATCAAGATGGTTTCGCAACAAATTCACAAGCTACTCTTGCTGGGAAGAATCCAAGTCTAAACTGATATGCAATAATTTACCTAGACTAATCTCAACAAGAATAGTATGAGGCTCAAGAATACGTAGAGGTGTCATTAGAGATGGTGGAGAGTGAGGTAGAGAGTAATATCCTTCCTAAAAATCCGACTCAATGACTCAAAATTAGGCATGGTGTCTAGATTATTTAGGAAGTCTTGAATCTCACCCTCCTGCGAGAACTCATCATTTTGATGTATCAAGGAAATAGGCTTAGTCTCCTCATCACTATTGTAGTCTAACCACAAAGTTCCTCGAAGCTCCTAAATGGATCTAGCAAGTAGATACAAGGTGACCTTCTTCTTGTAATCTCCATGGGAAATATGCATGTCACTAGGACGACATCCAATATAAGCATCGGTCGTAACAAGCCATGGTCATCCCAATATCAAGGAATGTCCTCCCACAGGATTCTTTGGCTGAAGCATAATGAAATTTATAGGATATTCCCAAGAATCTAGGGAAACGACCACATCATCCTACACCCCTTCTAGCTTGATTTTAGGTCTACCTTCTAGTTCAAGCAGAGTGGGAGTAGGATTAATATGGACTAATCCAAGTTGATCCATGGTTTTCTTGCTCATAACATTAATGGTTGTCCTTGGGTCTATAAGTACATTGGAGACAAGGACATCACCTATCTGAATAGAAACAACAGGGTTTCCAAGGTCAGTATATTTTTCCATGTGCATACACTCCATCATTAACTCTGTTGCTCTACCAACAAATTGAATGGTTTCAGTTTCTAATCTTCTCCTTCCTGGCTTCTTGAGACAGAGTTCCCTAATGATTTTTGTGCAGATGGAGATCTCTTTAATATCTTGGAGCAAAGGTACCCTTTTGAAAAGGTTCCTAAGCTCAGAAGCCAGGCTAGACACAGGAATGGGGTCTTTCTTCTCCACAACTAACCTCTCTGGATAGGCAGGTTGGTCAGAAGAAGATGACAAGGGATCAGAAGGTATAGGGATAGGCTGAATGGTGTCATATTTTCTAGAATGGTTAAGAGTTTCCTCCTCTCCTTTCTCACTGATAATCACCATAATCTTCTTTTGATTTTCTGAGGTTACTATCTTCCCTAATATCAATTGGAGATCATTGACTCTAACTGGCATAAAATGATATCTAGATGAAGAAAGCGGGTTCATAGAGTGTATCATTTGTACCGCTTTGTTATTGGGTTTGCATAAAGTTTGAGAAGGCATCTGAGAAGGTCAAAATGGTGGAGGTAAAGGTAATGGTGGCATTGGTTGAGTTAGTTGAGGTAATGATGCTTGTGGCATTCGGTAAGGTACATACGTAGGAGGGTATGACTGCATAGGTACAGGATAGGAATGATGTGAATGGTGTGAATGCTTTGGCCCTCTCCATCCTTATTACCAAGATTGGGAGGGATGTCCATACTGATATTGGTTCCCATGCTGCCAATGTTGGGAGTGACTAGTGTTAGGATAGGAATATGAATGTGCATTATAAAAAAAAAATGCGACAGATGTTCAAGAGCCATGCCTACACTTACCTAAGGCTAGTTTCTTCGTGCCCCCATAGCATGCAATGATTCGGCTTCAAGTTGTCCTCCCTCAAGTACAACTTTCAGCCAGAGTATGGAGGGACATTTTTCTGTGGCATGGTTCTCTACACAAATTGCACATTTATTAGTTTCTTTAATAACCAGAGGATATTCTCTTAAAAGATGTTTTCTTCTACATTTTGGACAAAAAATAGATAATGACTCTTGTTCCTCTATCAGTTTTTGTTGAAACTTCAAAGACTCTATTTGTTTACTAACAATATTCATTATTTCAATTTTCACATCGTCCATTTTTTTTCTATTCCACTAATCATAGCATCAGTAGATTCAGTTTTCTTTGCTTCTTTTCCGAATTCCTTTACCGGATATATATTGGTTCCTTGAGAATTTCTTGCACAAGTCATCAATTTGATCAAAAGGTTTATGAGAAATATCCCTTGTCCTAACAGATTTAAATTGTTCCTAGCATCATCAGTAATCCCATGTAAGAACAAGGTTCTAATGGTACTGGGATCAAATTTGTGCTTTGACCTTTGAAGGATATACAAGAATCTCTCTAAGTATTCCTCTAGAGTCTCATCATCATTTTTCACAATAGTAAAGATTTCATCTTGAATATCTCTAGTTTTACAATATTCCTGATATTTTGACAAGAACACTCTCTTTATTTTCTCCCAAGAAGATATAGTGTTTCCTGCTAGTCCCATGAACCATCGGAGTGTTGTGTCCTTGAGAGTTGCAGGAAACAACTTTAACTTCTGGGCATCAAATGAATAATCATAACTTCTACACAAAATATCAAACTCAAATAAGAAAGAGTTTGGGTCTTCATGTACCTTACCATAGAAATGAGGAAGAAATGATGGTGAAGTATTTTTCATTTGTACATGTGTATCAGGATCCACAATTGGGAATCCAAAAGTGGATTGTTCCTCATTTACCTGATTTTCACCAGTTCCTTCTGCATGGTCTTCCTGATCTACCATTGTTGTTCTTCCATGCGAACCACTCTCAACAGGTTGAGAAGGCTGATTATGGGTTGTAATAGCCTCCTTCTTCCCCTTTGTGGGCTATGTTACACCTGGACTACTATTATCAGAGCCCAAATGGATTGTTACTGCGTGATGAGCCTGAGTTTGTTTGGAATTTATACCTGCAAAAGAGGGCCCAATATGAGATTTTGTTTTAGATTTATCAATATTTCTTTGGCCCCTAGTGGGCATCAAACCACTACCTCTTTTAGTTATTCATTTCAAAAAAATGACAAAATGAAATTCAAATAAAAACTACAATTTCAAAAATAACTCGGCACCTATAAATTCCTCAAAACAATAGAATCACATTGCAGGGAAAAAATAATAGCAGACTTACCCCTATTGCAAAAATGGAAAATTCTTACCAATTCAAATCGCCTCCCCGACAATGGCGCCAAAATGTTGGGTACAGGAATTGCACTTAAGCAGATTCCTTAACACTTAATTGTCAACCGGGTGGTTTCGTAAACTTAGAGATGAAGCACAGGAAATGCCAGAAGTGGTATGAAATTCTCCTATTCCTAATCCTACATCTTAAAGGAAATGTTGCATAATTAGACAAAAACAATCTTAAAGGCAGTTGACACCAAAGCAACTCTAGTGCTGGATTGTAAAATAACAAATTTCAAGTAAATCAAGTAAACGAACTTTCACACAACTGAAAGGAATCTTAAATGTTGGAATTAAATGCTATGTTTATCTTTAGATAGATGGATAGTAGCTTGACAAGTGGGCCCTTGGAGAGATCTATTTCCCAATTGATTTTCCTTCTACACAAACAACATATTCTTGTACTATTGCAATTTGCTTGCACTACTGCAAATACAATACCTTTGTTAAAAAGTATATTTTACCTTCCTTACTGAATATTTATGTCTTTATGGAGGTGCTCTAAGCCTTAGGGCTTAAAGCACTCTGTTTCTGTGACAAGAGACCAGGTCTTTCACCGAGGCAGAGTTTCCTTCACCAAAGTTTTCAATTCACTTTCGAAAGGATTGAAAGACATGCTGAAAAGAATTATAATTGCAAACTAAATTATGAGATAAATTATCTATGGAAAAGAAATTCTTTAATTAGTTTAACCTTGCAATGAAAGTAAACTTCATAAAATGAAAGAAATTTGAAGTAATGAGAGCAGTAGTCAAAGTAATCTACATGTATCAACTAACTTTAGCACCACTTATAATATTTATGATCCTTGGTCATAAGTCATAAAGTGAAAGCATAAAGTGTTTGCGGAAAATTCATGTAATCGTTCTGATATCCTTTAGAAATGTGCTCTTAATGTTAAGGATGATTACTGAAATTAGCAGTACATTTACTTGCAGAAATAACTGAAATGATAAGTAGGAAAATAAATGTCACGTTTGCTATGAAATAAATAATTAAACCGGAGTGCCAGAAACTACATGCACTGGTACAGGAAGAGACTTCTTGCACGACCCAAGCGGAGGTAAACCAAGACAAGAATTTGTAGGAAAGGAATTACAGAAAAGAAATAAGCTCAATCAACTTCCAAACCACAGATCTGTTCACACTTAACTACGAACTAAATTTAGCTCAAAACTCTAAAATAAATACAAGAATCATTCAAGCCACGCAATTGCAAATAAATTTTTACACAATCTTTTTAAAAGGCGAAAGCACAAGGGTAAATGAGCTAGGTTGGATGGGCCCTAGACAACCAGCTCGTTTCCCATTTAAGAAATGAAATGAATCAACACTCAAGTAGGCATAAAATATAAGTTAGACACAATGTGTGAATAACATGGCGAGTTCCTTGTATTACTTTATCAACAAATATACATGATGGTGCAATTCCAGCCTAGAGCCGAGGGAAATACAAAATTACACAACGAATGAAATTACAACTTAAGGATCGCTAGCTTAGTTCTACCTACAGTCTATATTTTATAGAGTCTTTCGGCCTTAGCCGTATTCTGCTAATTTACAACCCTTTTCCTATTCATGCCTTTTGGCCAAACGAACTAACAACCCATCATTATAAAATCAACTAATAGTTATAATAGAATGTGAACTTTGCTAGCTATAGACCATCCTTGGAAAATATCCATGACTATGCGCCACCGATATCGATCCTCAGTTAGTCTGCAACTGAACTAGGATTCGTGGATCAAAATGTCCACGTGGAAGGATTTAGCTCACGGAGATCTCGGAACAATCATCGTTGGCGGTGCAAGAATCTATCAGCACTGATCATACTAAATCATAATTAACACTTAGTTTCTCAATTACTTCTAGGAAATTAAACATAAGTTACAAGAGGTACTTAATAGGCATGAAATCTATGTAAAATGATTAATAAAGCGCTTTAATAAATCTTAATATAAAATACGAAGCATATGTAGGAATATATAGTAATCTTGGACTAATGCAGGAAAGAGAGGGTTAAGTGGAGATAAAACAGAGGTTAAAGTTTATGGAAATGGGGTAAAAATAGAGCAATTTGGGACAGCAACAAAGAGTAGTTGAAAGAATGGTAGATAGAGAGAAAACCAAAACAAGGAAAAGTTTGGCATGAAATAGGGATCATCACAGGTTCTTAAGAGGCACCAATGCTCTGCAATGCAATCAAAAAGAGCTTTGGGGTGCATTGCGCAAGTACAAGGAAGGCTAGGGTGCACTTCAACAAACCATCTCCAGACTAGAGGGTGCGTTGATCATGGAATCTCAAGTTCAGGCACAAAAATGAAATGGAATCTCGATGATAGGTCTTCCTATGTCTAATCAGGACTGAGTGAAACTATAAATATGAAAACATGAGTGAAAATAGACACTAAGGGAAAATAAAAACCACCAAGGGATTGAATTAGTCCCCAGCAGAGTTGCCAATTTGTTATGCAGAATCTACAACTGTAGACATAAGTGTCTTCCCTAAGCCTAGTGGATTGATCTAGAACAAAAGAAAGAAAAGGGCACAATGTCTTCCTTAAAGTAATTGAATGATGGGATGAGGAGTAACTGGAACCTTTCATAAGTTTTGCTCCTTCCTTGGCTTGTACGCTCCAATCCTAGCTCTGATCGCTATAATTAGAACCCGCACAATCAGACAAGACAATCCAAAGGTCTACAACATCTATGTAGCATAATCCAATCACTTCATTCAATAGATCAACATGGTATTGAAGTACATGAAATCACAACATCATATATAGGAGAAAAAATATACTCTTTGTATTAATAGAAATAGGGAGAGTTACAACAAAAAATAGGACTTGATCTTGTAGAATATCTCCCCAAGTTGAATTTTCATTTCCTTGCCACAAAGTATGCCTCTATATCACCCTAATGCATGGAATAATTAATCTCAAAGGAACAATATTAGGGTAGAATAAATCTCCAAAAGCCTATGCCTTACTCATGGATGGTTGTAAATATATAGATGAGGGAGGTAGTTCATGAATTATTATGAATTTACCAATATAGGCTTGAGATACACTTGATATGGGAGGAAGAGCTCAAGGGATAAGGGATGAAAACTTCAAGGTAGGATAGGATATGATTTGAGACTCTTATCCAAGGTAAATGCTTGAAACAACCTCAGCAAGCTTGAGAAATCTTTTTATTTTTCCTGAATTATAGAATCACCACACCCCTAAGACTGAGAAACCTACTAGTGACCACCTCAGGTGTAGAGAGGGTCAACTTAGTGGTCAACGCTGGTCCCTAAAGGGCTAAGGTGCGCGGGCCCTTAAAAGCTTACAAATTTAGTAGTCATGAGCAAAAACTCAGGGTTTTAGTAGAGTCATGCTTAGGGATTTGTGTAGGATGATAACAATATGTTGAAGGATGTGAATTCATCTTGTTTGAAGGTCGTTTGACCAGATGCGACAAAATGGTCTATAACAACCGCCTTCCAGTACTTGTCTAGAGACCAGCGTTCACATGTAGTATTAATTTTTTAGCTTGATCTTCTTCTTTCTCCATTTTTTTTATATTTTTTACAAAAATGATACAAAAAATTGGTTTGAAATGTGTTTTTAAAGCCATTTGCCAATTCCATCCAACATCAATAAAATTTCTATTTTTTCTTCTAAGAAATTTACATTTTGAAAAAATTACTAATTGGAGAAATTCAATCTTCATAATAGACATGAAAATAAGGTAGGGATAGTTCCAATTGATTTATACACAATTCTTTTTGGTGACAAATTGATTACAATATTACATGATAGAAAAGAATTAATATCAAGCTAAAAATATTATGCATGTTTGGAAATCCCACCTTATTATAGGATAAGTGGCACCAAAAAAAGCCCACCCTTTTTTTTGATATTTTTTTCTTGAGAATTAAGATGCCATAATCCAAGAACTACAAAACCACAACCTTAGTGATTGAAAACTACAGTGTTAAGGTTTTTTTTAATCTTTAAATTGATTGAATGCTTCAAAATTGAAACCAATAAATCGATTCAGTGATTTCAACAATTCATCATTGTCCAAATTTTAGAGGGAACCTAAGACAGAGATGTGTATGCTAAGTTGTTACACACCCACAACCTAGAGTGCATTATGATACTCTCTTTTAGAGAAAAAAGAATTAGCTTCACTATTTTGATGGGATTTATTCAAGAGAATATTTGAGGCATCAAGTAATGTCGTTTTGAATGAAATATGCATGCTACAACCTACGTCCAACAACTACAAATATTTATTCCACACCATACATAAATCAATCATCTTAATATTATATATTCTATTTTATTACTTTTACTTATAATTACAACACAATTATAACACATCATAGTGTGAATGCTTAGACCTCATAATTTAGTTCAATATAAAAGAATTAATTAGAATGGATGAAAACTAATTAGATGTAAAATGAAGGAGAGAATCAATTCGTTCAGTGTTGTATACCCAATAGCAACATCCATATGAGACACCACGATTTCTGAATACAAGCCATATTTCTTCTAAGCTCATGATTTTGCAGTATGGTTATATTTGTAAAAGTTCCACTTTAGTGTAATAAGGGCTTAGTGCATTATTTCAGGACCCAGTTCTTTGGTCAAGTATTTTTTTAAGGTTTTTTTTCCTACAATCCACCACTTGTTATGTATTATCAATAAAATCAACAGCCTTCTAATCCGGGTTGGAGAAATCTTCCTCCATTACTTGGATCCCCAAGTGAAATCCACCTATGGATATTTAGATTTTCCCATTTTTATTTATTTATTTACTATTATTATTGTTTATATTCAATTTATCTTGAATTAATGGTCACACATAATTATAGGGATATTATCCATCCATGGGTTTGTATGATCCCTCTTTATTTGTTGCTTATTACTATAGTATTACTCATTTTTCATTTGTGTGGTAGTGGTAGTCACACTTGGTTATAGGGTTGTTGCAAGTTAGTATTACATATTAATTAATTTTCTTTCTTGTTATGTTTTTATTCATCAATTTGAAAAAATAGAATAAATTATCGAGGACTAGATCCCAAAATTATATGAGTAAGGATCTACATGAATCTTTCTTGAAGTTCACATATGAAATAAAAAAACTTATGTAGGTAAAATGAGTCTCTAATCATGAATCCTATATTGCAACCTAATATTTTTTGAATAAGAGGAGTTAAAACCTTGGGGAATGTAGGGTAACATCCCTCCAAGGTTGGAATTAAACTATCATATACTCAACTAGAATATTTAAATGATGAATCATACAATACCACAACTTTGATGATGAAGTTTAAGTGCATACCTAGGTAAGAAAGGTTAAGCTTTAGTAAAATTCCCCCATTTCCTTGGTGGGTCGAAATCGATACCTGTGTTAGAAAAGAAAAAAGAGTCATTATTATGGTGGATGTTGCAAGTACAATAAGAATTGTTTTTCTACAATAGGTTGAGAATTTGGGATTCCATTTATATTCTTATGAACATTTCCCAATCAACATATTAATCAATAAGAATATTTATTGCAAAGATGTGCAAAAAGTGGAAATTTAGTGGATTATTATAACCTCATTAGATGATTTTATGTAACAAATGTTGGGGGCATCAATTTTGTTTTATATATTCAATGGATATTTCAATAAGAACCTATTCCACTAACCAATAGGAGAAATTCCTCTCTTTTGAACAAGATGGTACATAGGTGTCTCTTAGGGCCATCATACCTAAGAGCATCTAAATTGTGCAATGAAAGCACATGTTGAAATTATTGAAGAAGGATCACTTTGGTTTCAAATATCACTTTTATTACATGAAATCAACTTCCAACCACAAAATCATGCTATATACATCTTTATAATGCATCAAAAGTGAAGATAGTATTCCATGATATTCCTATAGGACACCTCTTGATCAAGGCTTGGAACATGTTATTGAACTATACCCCATCAAATGTAGAAAAGTAATGCACTCTTAATACTAATGGTATTTTGATAAGCATGAGACTTGAAGGGTTGTGGACAAGATATTAGAAGCTAAGATCATCACTTCTAGCAATATTCTATAAGTCATCCTAGTAAACTTAACATGAAGAAAATATAGCTCTTACTAACTTTTTAGTGAACTATAGAGAACATAATCAAATTTCTCTCAAAAGTAAATTTCCCATGCCTAACATTAGTTATTTGGTGGATGAGATACACGGAACCCAAATAGTTTGTAAGATTGACTTGTGATCTAGTATTACCAAATACTTATTTGGATCTAGGACAAAGGCAACATTGCATCCAAAGTCATTAGTGACACTTATATTTTGAAGTTATGCCATTCTGACACTATAATTCTCTAACTAATTTTAATATGTAATAAACAAGGTTTTTAGTAAGTACCTTTGAAATTATTGCAATTGGGTTTATCTTGGGTGGTTGGTTAGAATAATTATTTTCAACCCCGCCTAGGTTCAAATCCTATAAGGTGACATGTTAAGCTCTTGTTAAAAGTAATATATGTGGTGCCATTAAATGTGCATATAATGTGCCACTAGAATGGTACTAGTCATTATGAATATTGTTGCTTTAAATTGATATGAATTTGACATATGGAGTCCACATTTAGGGTGAAACATCCTTTTACAATTAATTCAATACACAAGACAATTTCCAATGATCCTAAGACTAGATTTCCATAGAATACAGTGGGTAAGATTACAATGAAAGGTTCCATCTGACCACAAAATATAAAAAATAAACCAATAATGAATGCTGATTAGGTCATTAATATAGGGGCACAAGGGCATTAACATAGCCACTCTTTTAAAAAGGATTTATCCTCAAAACTAGTAATTGAGGGTGTTTCTTCACGAATTTCTCATTTCCCTATGTACCTTCTTCAAGAGGTATATTATTCCACTTGATTAGGTAATATATAATGGATATATTCTAAAGAGATAGAAAACTTTAATCCATAACTTTTTCTAGTTCAAGAATCAACTTCACTTATTCATCTAATCCTAGAAGTTATAATTGCACTAGCGTAGTTTTCCCTATAACATTTTTTAGGAAAGATACATGAAAAACCTTATGAATGTGAGAAGAAGTAAAATATAACTCATATGCCACCTATTTAATCCCTTGAATAATCTGCTAGGGTCAATAAAATTTTGGAGTTTATTTCTAGTTCTTCCTTATCTTGAATGTAGATTTCTTATAAGGTTGTAGCCTCAAAATTTCCCAATCACACTCCTCAAATTATATTTCACTTTAATGTTGGTTTCTTGTTGCTTCATCCTTTTTTTTATGCATTGATACAAAATTTAATGAACCATGCACTTAAAATTTCATAAAAATTCAATGAATAGAGTCCACTGTGAGGGGGAAACCCCGTTTTACAATGAATTCAATACATAAGGTAATTTATGATGATCCTAATACTTGATACCATTGGTATATACATAGGAGACAAAAGATGCAATTACAATGGAAGGGTATAATGAAAGGTTCTATCTGACCTCTTAATATAAAGATAAAATAACAATGAATTCTTATGATGGCCTTAATATGAGGGAAAAAGTAGCTCAACATCAACAATCTCATGCTCCTTTTTCCAGAGAGGGAGGTCGAGTTATTTCCATGGGAATTCCCCAACACCGAAAAGTTTACTTTATAAAAAAGTAACTCTAAATGTTTGTTATGAGATGGTCGGCTTTCTTAAGTGGTTGTGTATTTTGAGCTTCATATAGGAGGTCTTAGGGTCAGTTGTCTAGGCTAGTTTCCTATATTGTGTGGTTTAATCAACGCCCCTATTAGCTCAAGTGACATTTTGTTTGCACTTGGTACAATCCACACATGCAAAGAAGTGATTGAGAGGTTCCCTACAAGGTTATCCTTGAAAACAAATTACCTTCAAAATATTATTTTGGTTTCCTTTGATGATATACTCATTTACATCTAAACATTCACAATGTATCTAAAGAATTTATATCTTTTTCTCAACATATTAGCCCAACATTAACTCTTTGCAAATAAATATAGGTGTGAATTTTCCAAGACTTCCATAGAGGATATTGGCCATATCATCTCCATAGAAGGTGTTTGTACTAAACTATCCAAGATCCAAGATGTTCAAGAGTGGCTAATGTCAATATTCACAAAGAAGATTTTTGGCTTCCTAGTCAAATCGTCTTATAAGATGATCATCTTTTTTCCTTTGAGAGTCGCAAGTCAAATGAAAGAAATTAGTACATGTCCACATGCAATAGAAAAATGTTTTTCATGCTTCATGTAGTGGTTGTTGGTTCAATTCCTTTTAGGTGTCAATTTTTTCATTAAAACAAATCATCTTAGCCTTAATAAATTGTTGACTAGTGTACCTTAATATAGAAACAACAGAAGTTGATTCCTATGCTCCATGCCTACGCATATGAGATCCTCTCTAATAAGAGTGCATATAATATTTTTGTTGATGCCTTATCTTCACATGATGAACCACTTATTTCACTCCATATTAGTTAGCTAGCCTACTTGGGTACACGATCTCTTCATAGACTACATATGTGATTCCTTTACTTTAGTTGTAACATAGCATTCTTGATGGAAAGTAAGCCTAAGCTAAAACCATTTGAAATAGTTATACTCTTTAAAAATCATGTCTATTTTAGGTTTGGATATCCTATTATTACATATTTTCTTCAACATGGGCATGCCTCTCCCTCAATTGGTGTAAGGGTTTCTACAACATTTACAAAATGACTCTAGTTTTTATTTCAAAGAATAAAAATCTCATGTTTAATGATTTATTGTTGAATGTCATACTTGCCAAAGTAGCAAAGTGGAAAATGTTTTATATCTAGGTCTTATCTAGCCTAATTCCATCTCCAACAATAAGTTAGAATATGTATCTATAGACTTAATTGCTATATTATCACTCTTTGAAGGTAAAGGATGTCATATTTTTATGGTTATTTGTTATCTAATGAAGTATCACCATTTCATTCCCTTTATCATGAAGTCTACTATTTTTGGAGTTATTGAATTACTCTTCAAGAACATCTACAAGATCCATAGTCTCCCTCATCCTATAATTTGAGGTAACTTTTAACAAGTACTTTTCAAGTTAATAAGCACCACCTTTAGTATAAGCAATAAATGTCACTAAGGTATTTTTTAAGGATTGGAATATTATGCCTATTTATAGTATTATAGTGACTATTCTAGTTTGAAAAGTCATACATATAAAATGTAGGTGAATATTCAATAAAAAACATGTAATTTATTATTAGAATTGATGCATTTTTGGTGAATATCATCCATTTAATCATATACATGTAAAAATGGGCGAATATTTGTTTTCTAGAAAACATCAAAAAAATAAGTAATTAGCAAAATTTCACCCCTAATTTTTCTCTGAATATCACCTTAAAATTAAAATTAAAATAATCCTTATGTAGTGATGATGGACAAATTAACTAAAACTACACATTGAATGAAGCAACAACTAGTTAAACACTATTTGCAGTGGAAATATGGTAATCTTTCAACTACAATATTATAAGTAGTCTAATAAAAGCAACATTAGGAAAAAACTCCAACCTTGATTTTATTGGAAACATTTTAAGAATGGAGGCATGCATTTTGGACATCTCACACAAAGGAAGACTTCATGACTTATTCCGTGTGTCATGCTTAAAGGAGGAGGTTAGTAAGGATGTAGTCACACAAGTATAAGTTCTAATTGCATACGAGGAAGGAAAGTGGAATTTAAAGGAATTTTAATGGAATGAGTGAAAAACCTTTGTGAGATAGAAAATTGTAAAGTATAATGTGAAGTTGGTGGATTTAAACGAGGAGGACACATAGGAAGTTTTGGGGAAGTATCTAATATTTGTATCAATGCTATAAAATAAACTTCACTAAAAGGCACATAAATTATCTTTTTATTTTTTTAATGTAATCTTGATAGATATTTGTGTGAGTGCTATAAAACAAACTTCACTAAAAGACACATAAAAGATTTATCTTTTTAATTTTTTAATGTAATAGTGGAGTAGAATTAACGATTTAATTTAAAAATCAATTTAATGATTAAGAATATTTTTTTATTAATAATTTAATTTTAACCTACATATTCATAACCTATCTGTCTGCTGATAAAGGTTGGCCATTTACACATTCTTTCCAATTTTTAGTGGGAATGACTTGTGAGTAGTGGGAATTGATGGGCAGACATGCCTAGTCAAAGATGACAGAAGTAGAAATGACAATTGAGGTTGATGGCGTATCAACCTCAGTTTACAAATGAGGAAGTCTGTAATCACTTGCAATTTACTTGCACATTCTTGCCATTTTTCGTTGATAAAATGGGAATGACGTGTGGGTAATTTGAATTTGATGGGCAGACATGCCTGGTCAAACAGGAGAGAAGCAGAATTCATAAATGACAATTCAGGTTGATGCACATCAACTTCAGTTTACAAATTAGAATAGTAATCACTTGCAATTTCAATGCAATGCATCTTGAGTGAGAATTAGGAAATATTTGCTTTCTGTCCGCTGGGATTTTTTTTTAGTTTTGAGACACTCGAAACCTTGATATTGCTGAGAAATGGTTGGCTGAAGTCATCAATAATTCAAGGCGTGCGTAGAAATACATGACACGGAACATGTTGTAAGGCCAATAGCGGTGAATGGTGACGAACCCAAAACTTCAAAGAGAGGAAGTTGAGTTGCAACCCTGTCTGTAAATCTCAATTCAGGAATAAGTCATTTTCAGTTATTCTGAAACATGAATGCAAATAATTCAATAAAATATGGTTGAATCAATTGACTGTAACCTTGGTCTATCGTAATCGAGTTGATTCTTTGAAATATTCGTCGAGACTAACATGCAACCAAGCTGCAAACTTTCTCAAATTTCATCACTTGGATTTTGAATTTTACGAAAATTGAAGTTGGAAGCCATGACTAATTCCTGAACTTGCTCCCATCAATTCTCATTACATTAAAAACTAAATTGAACCGGAGCAGAAGCTTCTATCATGAGCATTTACTTTATTTGTATTAGCTTAGGAATCCTTGCGAGGTAGCCAGGGGGCAGTGGGGATCTGATCTAATTTTAACTTCTAGTTGGGTTTGTTTTTAACGTAATTAATCAATAATAGGAGAACAATCCGCCAAAATTATAGAAAACCTTAATTGAAATTCTTCATAAAAGCTGACAGCGACAAATACGAGTTGCAGTCAATTCAAAGTAACTCCAGATATGGAGACAAATCAACCAATATGATCAAAGTCATTTCAAAGGAAATAATGCATACATATAGGGAAAGAAATAAATTAATAATGAAAGAAAATCTTAATGGATATCCTTCTTCAAAACTGACAGCAACAAATGTATGATTAGCAATGAAATTCATCTCTTAGAGAGATAAATTATATTGAAGAAATATTTGGCAGTCAAGGTGGCCCCAGATCTGCAGACATATTAAATAATATGATTTTTATGCGGCTGAAAGGTTCAACCAAAGAAGATGTGTTTTACAAGTAAACTAATAATGAATTTTGTTAGGGTATTAACAAGTAAATTAACAATAAATTATTTAGGGTTTTAATATGAGGGTTCAAAGGCATAACATCAATAATTTCACTGTCTCTTTTAGGTTGAGAGAAAGGTGGATTTATTTCTATGTGCAGTTTCTAATGCCTAATACTTTATTTTTGTAAAAAGTATTTCTATATGTTTAGATGAGACAATGGGTTTGCTCAAGTAGCTATGTAAATGAGCTTTATAGAAGAGGTCTTATGGTCAATTCTCTAGGCTAGTTTCTTATATTGTGTGGTTCATTCAATATCTTTGTTGGATCAAATGACATTTGTATCAACAAATGTAGAGAAGTGCTTTAGGATTTGCCTACAAAGTTATTCTTGAAAAAAAATTACTTTCAAAAGAAACCCTACAAGGTTATCCTTAAAAAAATATACTTTTAAAAGTTTTTTTTGGTTTGTTTTGTGGATATACTCATCTACATACAAAACATTCACAATGTAGCTAAATCATTTACATATTTTCCTCAACACATTAGCCCAGAATTAACACTTTGTAAATAAATATAGGTATGAATTTTCCAAAAATTCCCTAGAGTATATTGGCGAGATTATCTCCATTGAAAATGTTTGTACTAGCCTTTCCAAGATCCAAATTTTCAAGAGTGGCTTATGACAATATCCCCAAAGGGGTTTTGTGGATTCCTAGTGAAATTCTCTTATATTCTCTTATAAGATGATCATTCCTTTTCCTTTGAGAGTTGCATAGTGAATGAGAGGCATCAATGCATGTCCACACATGATAGAGAAATCATGATCATACTTCATATACTGGCTACATAGGTTCAATTAATTTTAGGTGTTAATTTATTAATTGTTGACCTAGGGTACTTCACTAGAGAAAAAATAAGTGCATTTCTTGAGTCTATGGATATGGATATGAAATACGCTATAACAAGAGTGGGGAGGAAATTTTTATTGGTGTCTTATCTTCACACTATGAAACACCAACATTTCACTCCATATTAGTTAGTGGGTCTACTTCATTACAAGAGTTATTTATAGACTACATATGGGATTCCTTTACATTTTAGTTTTAACATAACATTCTTGATTGCAAGTGAGCCTAATCTCATACCATTTGAAATGGTGTTATTCTCCTTTAAAATCATATATTTTTTTAGAAATGGGTCTCTTATTATTACGTATGTTCTTCAACATGGACATGTGTCTTCCTCAATTAATAATATGGGTTTCCATAACACTAATACAAATGACTCCTTTAGCTATTATAGGTATCTATAGACTTCATCACTATAAATATCATTTTTTTAAGTGATATATATATATATATATATATATTATATATATAATATATATATAATATAATATATAATAATATATATATATATATAGATATATATATATAAGATATAGATAGATAGATATATATATATATATATATTATATATATAATATGTATATATTATATTTTAAGGTGGTTGATTGTTTAATGAAGTATCTCCATTTCATTTAATTTCATTTCCTTGATCATGAAGTCTACTGTTCTTGTAGTCGTTGAGCTATTCTTCAAAATGTATAAAAGATCTTTGGTCTCCCTCATCAATTTAAATAAATATCCCAAATTGAACCCGTAGTTTTCAAGTTAATAAACATCACCTTTAATACCAACAATAAAAATAGTTAAAATAATGGAGGAAGTTTGTTTCACGGTTGTGTGTGTCTCTTAGTTTAGACTTAGTTCCTATTTTCTAGGAGATAGTTTTGATCCCCCTAAATTGAATGTAAACTTATATATTTTTGAATCTCAAGGAAAATTTTAAGGATGGAAAATTATCATAAATTTTAGAAACCTTGGCAAATCTTACTAGTCCCTAATATGCAAATGGTAAAATATTTTGACATATATCAGTAAAAATATTGAAATTTCTAATGATTTTCAGTAGTGTCTATAAAATTTTGGCAATATTTAAGGTAAAAAGACTTATAATCTAAATTAGCCCACCTACGAATATTAAACCCTAAAGTTTTCCATGTTTTTGATTTGATCAGTAATTGAATAGAACACGGTACTGCTTGGGAAGTCTCCATGTGTAGCTTGCTCACTTGTGAGCTGCTAGCTTCAGTGTGTAGGTTTCATTCTAACATTTTTTTTCCCATTTTTTTAACATGGTATCTGAGCTTTAGCAGCTAGATTGAGAGCCTTGGTGGCTAAGTTGGGTGTGTGGTGAGCCCTGGTGGCTAAGAGCCCTTAGGGATGAGATTGGAGAGTGTGCAATCCTTGGTATTTGAGAGCCTTGATGGTTGGTACAACCTTTTTTGTGATAGAACATTGATATTTTCAGGAAAGCCTGATCAGCGAGACCTCGACAAGGAGAAGTCATGCTGATCAGCATTGGTCGTACACTATTAAAAGGTGTTGATCAACGTTGGTGGCCAGTGTTACCACCCGTGATCATGCAGAAAACTTACAAGAATTCCCGTCAACGTGACCACTAATAAGGTGAAAGGGCGTTGGTGTTTTTTGCCTGTTAGAGGCGACCCGTGATATGTACATCAGCTGGTGGTTGTGTCCAACGTTTTTTCGAAATCCATCTATCTGGAGATGGATCCTCACCACCTAGATCTCGAACTGTTGGAGGACTTGGAGTTCATTACATAGATCGACTGATACATGATTTAGAGTTTGATCCATAGATTGACTGTTGTAGGACCTGGAGTTAGATCTGTAGATCGACTATTGGAGGATCTAGAGTTCGATCTGTAGATCAACTGTTCGAGGATCTAGAGTTAGATTTGTAGATTGATTGATGGAGGATCTAGTGTTCGATCTGTGGATCAGTTGTTGGATTACTTGATCTGTAGATTGAACTAGTGGATTTGTTATTGGAGTCGTGGTTCTATCACAATGAATAATCACATTGCAGAGACATACTTTAATCAGCGAAATAAGCTCAATGGATCAAATTCCAACTCGAAGTTTAATTTACAAAAATTGCTCGAGGGTTCCAGTGCATGGACCATTGCCAACGGATATGAAGCAAAGCTAACTACAGCCGGTGGTGGCACAACCGCATCAATTCAACATTGGGAAGAGAGGGAAAATAAATCAAAGTTGTTGTTCAAGATGTCGGTAGAAGACAACATAATACCTCTTATCCAAGAATGAAAAATCACAAATGATATTTGGGTGACACTTAAGGATTTGTATGAAACAAAAAATAAAAATCATTTATTGTTTTTGAAGAGTAAGATTCTCTTCATTAGAATGGAAGAGAATGAATCCGTTGATGCATTCATCTTATAGATTAAAGAAATGAGAGACAAGTTGGGCAACATAGGGGAGAAAGTGTCCAACACAAATCTCGTCATGATTACCTTAAATGGCATGAAAAAGGATTATCAAATGTTCAATACAAGGCTGGAAGCGAGGGAGAAAGATCCCACCTATGAAGAGTTGATAGGGATTTAGATGTAGGAAGAAGAGAGGCATATGAATTTGAAGCCTTAGAATGTAGATATGGCATTGGTGGTAAATAAAAAGTTCTTCAAAGGGAAACCAGGAGGAGGACATAAAAACGGTAGTCCATCCTAGAAAAAGTCATTTCAAGATATGTCATTTGCTAGAAATGATTCATGAATTAAGTGTTTTTACCGTGGTAAAATTTGTCATATTGCTAAAGATTGTTATAAGAAGAAGACTAATGAAACTAGACATAGACACTAGAGGCATACAAGGCATTTTGCTGGCGAAGATTATAATCATGATCTTAAATTATTTGTGTCTGATGCTGCTCTTTTTGCTGAGATCAATGAGGCTGAAATTTGGTTTGCAGATTCTGGAGCATCCACTCATATGACAAGTAATAAAAACTAGTATGAAATTTTTGAGACCAACAATGGTGCTAACATATGCCTTGGGGATGACATAACATATCAGCTTAAAGGGTATGGAGATATTCCTTTGATATCTCCTAATGGTAATATCAGGTGCATCCAGAATGTCATGTTTGTAACTAGTACTAAAAAGAATTTGATATTTGTCTCCATGATTGCAGATCATAATTTAAAGGTAGAATTTTTCAAAACTTACTATGCTATAAAGGATTTGTTGGATCATTAGAAGATGGTCACATTAGGAGTACACATGCCTTTAATGTAGCTAAGTTAAATACTATTAGGATGTTAATAGCTCTAGCTACAAAGTGTCATTGGATTTTACACCGGCTAGATGTGAAATCTTCTTTTCTAAATGGAGAGTTGAAGGAAGAGGTATATTTAACACAACCTGAATGGTTCATTAAAAAGGGGCAAGAACACTTGGCCTATAAATTAAAGAAGGCGTTGTATGGATTGAAACAAGCTCCCATATCTTGGTATGAGAAAAAAAACTCTTTCTTCTTACAACATGGTTATAAAAAAAGTAAAAATTATCCAAATTTGTATACCAGATTTGATTCAAAGGGACAGATTGTGTTGATTTCCTTATATTTTGATGATTTGATTGTCATTGAAAATTCAAATGAAGTGGTTGAATAAACTAAAGTGAAAATGTCACAGGTATTTGAAATCAAGGACATTGGAGAACTACATTATTGTTTGGGTCTTGAAGTTTAGAGCGATTCTATCTAGAATTTTGTTACTCAAGGAAAGTATGTCAGGTAATTGTTGAATAATTTCAGAATGGATCAGTGTAAACCTACTACAATATCGATACAAAAAAATGTTAAATTTCAGAGTGATGATGGTTCTAACGAGGTGGACGCTAAGTTGTATAGAAAACTAGTTGGAAGTTTGATTTATTTGACTACAACCAAACCTGACTTAGCATATTCAGTCAGTGTGTTCACTTAATTTATGACAAAACCTCTTGAAAATCATTGGGTGGCAGCAAAAGGTGTCCTAAGATATCTTCAAAGAACCATAAATTTTAGCATTAAACATATTAATTCTTTTGATGTTAAATTGATAGGCTATTTAGATTGAAATTGGGCTAGAGATCTAGATGATAGAAGATCTACAATAGGGTATGCTTTCAATATTGCATTCGGGGTCATTTCATGGGGCAATAAAAAACAAAGTAATATATCTTTATCATCAGCAGAAGCATAGTATCAAGTTGTATGTGTAGCCACTTGTGAAGAAATTTGGTTGAGGATATTTATTCACGATGCAGGAGAAGAAAAAAAGGATTCTATGATGATCAAATGTGACAACCAAAGTTTAATCAAGCTCGCAAATAATCTTGTTTTTCATAAAAACACAAAACATAGAGATACTTAATTTCATTTTGTTAGAGAAAAGGTTTAGTTCAAAGATATTTTTAGTGAACATTGTAATACCTGTGAAAACGCAGCTGATATCTTCACCAAGCCTTTTGGGAAGATCAAATTTGAATTTTTTAGGGAGATGTTAGGTGTGCAAGTGAATTCTTTCTCCATTAAGGGAGAGAGTTGAAAATAATGGAGAAAATTTGTTTCACGGTTGTGTGTGTGTGTTAGTTTAGACTTAATTCCTATTTTCTAGGAGATAATTTTGATCTCCCTAAATTGAATGTAAACTTATATATTTCTAATTTGATGATTAATTGAATAGAGCATGGTACTGCTTGGGCAAGTCTCCAGGTATAGCTTACTCACTTGTGAGTTGCTAATTTCAATGTGTAAATTTCATATCTATTTTAGAATTGGATCTCTCATTATTATGTATGTTCTTCAACATGGACATATGTCGTCCTCAATTAATCATATGGGTTTCCATAACACTAATCCAAATGACTCCTCTAGCTATTATAGGTATCTATCAACTTGATCACTATATTATCACTTTTGTTTTTAAGTAAAATATTTTTTTTTATAGTGGTTAATTATTTAATAAAGTATCTCCATTTCATTTCATTTCATTTCATTGATCATGAGATCTACTATTTTGTAGTGGTTGAGTTATTCTTCAAGAATGTATACAAAATCTTTGATCTCCTTCATCCATTTAAATAAAGATCCCAAACATCACCTTTGATACCAAGCATAAAAATCACCCTCAAACTGAGATTTAAATGTTGTGTCATATAGTGATGGATCACTCTCAACTTCAAATTCAAATGTTCTAGATGACAAACAATCTATAATTTGTAATAGGAACATAGTAATTTCTCAACTTCAATTTTATAAGTTGTCCAACACGAGGAGAAGCTCGAACCCTCATTCTATTGGAAACATTACGAACTTGTGAAGGAGAAGGAAGTGTACATACATTTTGGATGTCTCACACAAAGAAAGAAGTCATGACTTAATTCAAGTGTGACATGATCATAAGTTCTAATGATATACGAGAAAGGAAAGTGGAACTTTCATTTTAAAGAAATAAGTGAAAAACCTCCGCACATGGTGAATTGTAGGGTATAATATCATGAATAATATGAAAATGTGAGAGAGGAATTTTATGCAAAGTGTCTATATTAGTTTTTAATGGTATATAGTATTTTATAAGAAATATATAAAATAAATAATTTTTATTTATTTTTTATTTTTTTTAAAGAATTTTAGAGTTTTAAATTTAATTATTAATAATTATAAATATTTTGTAGGATTTATTTTTTTATGGAATATGTAAAGTTTGAAATAGTTATGTCATTTTTTCTTTTTAATTTAATTTTAAAAAATGTTTATAAATTAAATTAATTAAAATATATATAAAATATTTTGACTATAAATTATGTTTTTTGAGTATGTGGTATCAATGAATTATAATATTCGTAACTAACTTAGATCCTTCTAACACCAAATCTATTAAGGGTTGAGAGGGATCAAATCTCTTGAGGTGCAAACCTTTTTTTTGAGCGCAAAACTTGAGGAAAGGTTTGCACCTCGATAGATTTGATCCCTATCAGTGCTTGATAGATCCAGTGTTAAGATGGATCTACGATGGTTTCAGTCGTGTGTGGTCATACACAATTTGATGAATATCTAATTATTTTGATATTTTAATTATGCTAATTTGATGAACATCTAATTATTTTGATAATTTTAATTATGCTAAATATGTCTAAGATTAATTTGGTCAATTTAATTTAAAATTTTCTTAGTTACCTTGGTTTGTTGAGATGAGAAAGAGTGTTAGTAACTTGAATGATGAAAAATGATGAAATACAAATTTTGAGTGCAAACTGTCAATGTAACAATTTTGATAGATAGAAAATGTGAATACTAAGAATATAGTCAATTACAAGCAATCTTCATTGCAATCAATGTGGAACTATTTTTTTTCATTTTCTCATATCGGTCATATGAAACGATTAGTTGGAATCATAGACCATTCAAATATTTAACTCGAGCAACATACTTTGTCTCTCTTGCTCTCTAATATTAATAGTAGTTTTCTCCAAAGTCAATCATTGTGACTTATGGAGTGTTAAACCCCAAATAATTTTCAATGGTAGTCATTTTCTATTACGGCATTTGAATGCAAAGTAATTAGCAATGTTGAATGATGGAAAATGGGAATAATAAGAATGTACCCAATTATAAATTCAAGCAAACATATGTTGAATGACGGAAAATGGGAATAATAAGAATGTACCCAATTATAAATTCAAGTAAGCAAACATTTTATTTAGGATCAAAATTCAAGTATTGTATTTATGGTTAAATAATTTTTACATGGTTACACTGAGAGAAATGGATATGGATATGGAGAGAGAAATGTTAGAGAGGAAGGCGAGAGGGTGGGAGGAAGATAGAGATAGATAGATATGGAGAGAGAGTGTGTATGTTTAGGGGATGAGATAGAGAGATAGAGAAGTAGAGACAATGGGAGATAGAGATTTCATTTGGCATGTGATATTGATAAGCCATGCAATTGGCTCATGGTATTGCAATAATTAAAAGCCTAGATCCATAACTTAATAATCAAAAGTCTATGGCCCATGGTATTGATAAACCATGGTACTAGCCCATGGTATTATAATTTTCTTCCCTCCTCTCCCTCTCTATCTTTATCTTGCGGGTATTGGCCCATGGGATTGTAAAAAAAACCCACTTTATCCATCATAAATATTCATGATTAAAAATCTTGTCATGTCATAAATATTAAGTTTTTATCCACTTATTAATTAAATTTATAGATAGAACACATCTATATTAAGTGTTACAAATATATTGATTCATAAAAGATAATATTACAATATTATATGTTACCCAATATTTATAACCACCCCACCTAATAAATAGTGGCCATGGGTGGGGAGAAATACTAATTAAAATGTAATATTATTAAATTTTACCTAACATTTGACCCCACCCTAAATATTACATTCTACTCAATATTTCCCCTTGCTCCTACTAATTTTATTGAGCACCTTCCATCATATTAAGTTTACCTTCCTACAACCAAAAACTTAAATGCAACAAAATATAATTTTACTGGGTTATTATTATTACAAAAATCACACAATCGAAAACGTAAATGTTATGCCCAATTGAATCCTCCTCTTCCTTTATCTAATTTTTTTTGTCATTCAATGAAGTTAATCGATCTCTTTTTAAATTGTATATATATAGTTTTCAAAATTGAGTTTTTAATATTAGCTTACACATTTTAATTTTTAATTAAAAAAATTAATTTATTTTTTTTATTTAAAAGTAACGTTACACATATCTTCAACATATAAATATATATTCCCGAACATATATTTTTTTAAATAATTTTTTTTAATTTAATGTTTAGCGTGAAGTGACAAGCATCTTCTCATATTTTTTAACAATATATTTTAATGTAACGTTACGTGACAACATCTCCCTCATATTATTTTAATATTTTTTTAATATAACTTTACGTTACATGAGAATATCTCCATCATATACTGGGCAACGTCTCCCTCATATTTTTTTAATATATTTTAATGTAAAGTTGTGTTAATTGACAACATCTCCCTCATATACATCTCTATAGATGGCCAATGATATTGTAACAAAATCTTCATGATAAAGT